>CAMZMU010000109.1:5967407-6209522 GCA_947311845.1 Poa pratensis | reverse complement strand
GTAGGTCTTGACGTGGTCCCTGAAAATATTTTTAGTAATTCAAGAGGGTTTCTCGAAGCATGTTTATCGTTGGGACCTGAGGAATGTCGTTTGGAGGGGAATCTCTCGTACGACGGCTTCGACACTGGTGAATTAGCGTGTCTTTTGTTTGACGATTTTAGACCTGATAGGGCAGTTGGTATCCTTTACACATGTGTAGTCGCCCACGGGGGATAGGGTCCTTCCCGAATTATAGTAAAAGCAAGACCTAAGAATGCAAACATGCCCCTCTATGACGTGAGTAACTCGTTACGGGGGATGAGGCCTTCTGTCTCGGTTGGCATGCATGATCAAGCTGAATCTGATTGGACTTGACTATTTTGTAGGAAACGGTAGGCTACACTAGCGCAAATCAAAATTTTCTACACATCAACCAGGAACGACGCAATGTGTGTGCGAGTCGTGAAGCAAGTCGGGGTAGGGTAGACGTACAATCCCCTTGATCCAGTTGCTCCCACGAACAGCTCCTCTCGGTGGTCGTCCAAGTGATACGTGCATTTTATATCATCATTTATACAACTTATATTTCATATTAGATGTTATTGGCATTGTTATATCATTGTTTTTACATGTTTTAGATGATTTATGGGACTTTCATACAAAGTCCCTATTTTTGGTATTTAATTTCTGGGAGGCAGAAAACCTCCTTTTTCTTGTTTTTAATGTTTCAGGAGCTACGGGACCCAAATGGAAAAAGGAAAATTGCACAGCTGGTTTTTCATCGGGAGAACAGCAGTGGGAAGAAGATCGAAGGGAGGAGAGCCACGAGGCCCAAAAGAGGGGGGCCCACGCGGCCAGATTCTTTGGCCGCGTGGGGCCCACCATCTGGAGCCTCGGGCACTTCCTCGCCTGGGCTTTTTAACGAGGTCTCCGTCTCGCCCGAAAAGTAACGCCCTAATTTTTACGAGACTATCCGAGGTCGCGGCGCGGCGCGAAACTCCTGATTCCCTCCGAGGGGGATCAGATCCTGCTGCTCCGGAGCTCCGGAGAAGGGGGAAATCATCGTCATCGTCATCACCTCTCCTCCTTGGCGTGGGAGGAGGCCTCTACATCATCACCATCACCAAGACCAGCACCATCTCCATCATCATCTCCGTGATCCACTCCGTCCCCTCGTAGTTTGAGAGTTGCTATACCCTAGATACTTGTCTTGTGCTACTATTCATGTTTGTGATTGAGTACTTGTCATTATTTGGTGGTGAAGTTATATTTTCAGATTGTGTTGTACCACTTATGCCACTGAATATCACCATGTTTGCACGTTGTGAGTAGTTCCCGTATGTTCCTGAGGGCATAGGATGAATTGGCAATGATTTATATATGACATGTGTTGGTATTTTGTCTAGTGTTTATCTTTTTGTGTGATTCTATGATGGTGTTGTGCGAACGTCGACTGCACAACACTTCACCTATATCTCATAGGAGAACACCGTAGTGTAATGGCGTGAGGGAGACTTGGGAGGACACGAAAGCCTGAGACCGAATCATTAAGTTACTTTACGGGGTATTAGTATCGGGGACCTAGAGCGTAATGCTATGGTGGGATTTTATATCTTAATAATTCTTGTGCTGTCATTTAATTGGCCACATGATCCATCATAAGGGGTTTAGTCTATTTATTTAGCTGTACCTAATAATAGCTCCGTCCGAAGAAGATTAAAACTAGACAAGATATTCAACGTGTTGTTTAATAAATCTATATGCCTAGCAATATCCATGCCGCCCTCGGGAACGTTTTCCACATATAAGTTACACATCACTTGAGCTTGTCCTCTTACACATAGAGGATTGGGCTTTCTCTCTCTTTGAGAGCTTTTACTTGTTACCATTTACCTGCTGCATTGTACTGTCTTGCAATTATACAATCGAAAATACCAAAAACACTTGCATCTTTTATTGTCTATTTATCATTTCTAATAACCAATACCTTCAGCTCCTCGTGGGTTCGACAACCTTTTCTATTCGAAAGGTACTACAATTGATCTCCTGCACTTGGGAGTCATCAAGATACTTTTCTGGCGCCGTTGCCGGGGAGCGTAGCGCTATTGGTAAGAAGTTTGGTAAGGAAACTTGAAAGGTGAATTTTATTTACTGTTTTATCTCATTGCTACTATGGCATTTATGAATCGTGCCTCGCTGCATCTTGCTCTATATGAAAGTGCTTATGCTCCTAAAACTGTTGAAACTACTGTGCCTGAGATACCTAAAGTGGGATATAAAATTCCCGTTGGTCATGTTAAAAGAGTTATGAAAAATCCATTTACAGGGATGGAACTAAATCTGCACGTGAACACATGGAAACAATTGAGGCTATATGTGGTTTATTTAGACTTCCTGGTATTTCTGAAGATCAGGTAAAAAGGAAGCTGTTATATCTGTCTTTATCTGGTAATGCTCGTATTTGGTTCAGGTCTTTAGATGAAGAAGTCACTATGGACTGGAGTATTTTGAGGAAGGTTTTCTTTCTTAAGTATTTTACTCCTAGAGAAGCTTATGAGAACCGCTGCTATATATTTAATTTCTGGCCACATCTGGGAGAAAGTATTACTCAAGCTTGGGGGAGGTTAAAGGAACTCCTCCGCAAGAATCCTTGTCATGATCTTACAAGGAAAATTATTCTGATAAACTTTTATGTGAGGCTACCAAGGCAACAAAAGGAATTTCTGGATAATTCATCTAGTGGAAGCTTTACAAATAATACTGAAGAAGAAGCATGGAATTTATTGGAGACTATTTCTGAGAATACTGGTCATTGGGATCTTGATAAAGGTAATGAGCCCTATCTGGACTATGAGTATTCATGTGTAGAGAATTTCTCTACTTCTACCTTGTTTAAAAATCTGAGTGATACTTTTAATCTTGATCCTTATGTTATAATTGAGGTAGCTAAATCTTTTGCTAATCATATTGGTATTCCTAAAACTGGGTTTGAAGCTTATGTTGAACCTGTTAAACAATCTATTGTTGTACCCAAAGTTATTAAACAAGAACCAGTGTCATCCTTGACAATTGAGGAGTATGTTGAGGCACCACCATATCCAAACCAAGTCAAGGAAAATTTACTTATTGCTGTTTCTAACAAGAGTAAAAGAAGAAGATCTCAGCCTTATGAACAGATGGAAGTCAACAGTCAAATCTCTATTATCAAACAATTAAATGAAGAAGATCCTGTTGATGTTTATCTATGTGAAGATGCTACTAAAGTTGTTAAAGGCAATTCGGCCAAGGTTGGTAAGCCTGTTATATCATGCACTATTGGGACTTCTAGTTATCATGGCTTATGTGATATTGGAGCAAGCATTAGTGTCATTCCATATTCTCTGTATCTTGAAATCAAGCCTGATATTGATCCTATCAGTATGGAAGAGACAGGTATGACAATTCAACTTGCTAATAAAGATTATATTAATCCACTTGGAATTGTTAGAGATGTTGAAGTATTGGTAGGTAAAATTAAATATCCTGCTGATTTTATTGTGCTTGGTTGCCCTCAAGATTCATTTTGTCCTATCATTTTGGTAGACCTTTCTTACATACTGTTGGTGCTGAAATTGATTTGCTTAAAGAGAAAGTGTTTATTAATTGTGCTGGAGAAAAACTTGCATTCAACTTTTCTAAATTTTCTGATAAGCATTCAAAGAAAGAGCCATTTTCTGAAGATGTAATTGAAACTCTTGCTCATGTAGCTGTAGCTTCAACAGACGTGGTGGAAAGATACATGCTTAATCAAGATGAACCATTTAATGAAGAAGAAAAAGATGCTTTAGAACAAATACTTTCACAACAGCCACCACAATTACAATTGCATATCCCACCTGATAATTTAGGAGTGCTACCACCACCTAAAGGGGATCCTAGCTTTGAATTAAAACCTTTGCCTACAAATCTGAAATATGCATATTTGGATGAGAAGAGCATATATCCTGTCATTATTAGTGCTAACCTTTCAGCTGAAGAAGAAGAGAAATTACTTGATGTGCTTAAAGCTCACCGACCAGCCATTGGATACTCTCTTGATGATCTTAAAGGTATAAGCCCAGCTCTATGTATGCATAAAATTAATTTGGAAGAGGATGCAAAACCTGTTGTTGATTATCAACGCCGTCTCCATCCAAAAATGAAGGAAGTGGTAAGGAAAGAGGACTTATTGAAGCTGGTATCATTTATCCATAGCTGATAGTAAGTGGGTTAGTCCTGTTCATTGTGTTCCTAAAAAGGGTGGAATGACTGTTGTTCCAAATGATGAGGATGAACTTGTAGCTCAACACTGTTGTTGGTTATAGAATGTGTATTGATTTCAGGAAGTTAAACAAAGCAACTCGTAAAGATCATTACCCATTGCCATTTATTGATCAAATGTTAGAAAGGTTATCTAAACACTCTCACTTTTGCTATTTAGATGGTTATTCAGGTTTCTCCCAAATTCCTGTTCATAAAGATGATCAAGAGAAAACCACTTTTACATGTCCATTTGGTACATTTGCTTATAGGAGAATGCCATTCGGTTTGTGCAATGCTCCTGCTACTTTTCAAAGATGCATGAATGCTATATTTGCTGATTATATTGAAAAGATAATGGAAGTCTTTATGGATGATTTTTCTGTGTATGGTACTTCCTTCGATAATTGCTTGTTCAACCTTAACAAAGTTTTGCAGCGTTGTGAAGACCAACACTTAGTTTTAAACTGGGAGAAGTGTCACTTCATGGTTACTGAAGGTATTGTTCTTGGGCATAAGATTTCTGGAAAGGAATAGAAGTTGACCCAGCAAAGATAGAAGCTATTGAAAAGCTCCATTCCCAAGGGATCTCAAAGGTATAAGAAGTTTTCTTGGGCATGCAGGTTTTTACCGTAGGTTTATTAAAGATTTCTCAAAATATCAAAACCCTAACCAATCTTTTGCAAAAGGATGTTCCTTTCTCTTTTAATGATGATTGCATTGAGTCCTTTAATATTTTGAAGAATGCTTTAATAAGTGCTCCTATTATTCAACCTCCTGATTGGAATTGCCTTTTGAAATTATGTGTGATGCTAGTGATTATGCAGTTGGGGCTGTTTTGGGCCAACGTGTTGATAAGAAACTGAATGTATTTATTATGCTAGTAGAACACTTGATGCTGCTCAAAGGAATTATGCCACAACTGAAAAAGAATTTTTAGCAGTGCTATTTGCTTGTGACAAGTTTAGACCTTATATTACTGATTCGAAAGTCACATTGCATACTGATCATTCTGCCATTAAATACTTAATGCATAAGAAAGATGCTAAGCCTAGATTAATAAGATGGGTACTTCTATTGCAAGAATTTGATTTACACATTGTTGATAGGAAAGGGGAAGATAATCAAGTAGCTGATCATCTTTCTAGAATGGAAAATATACCTGATGATCCTATTCCTATTAATGATAGTTTTGTTAATGAACAACTTGCAATTAATGTTTCTAGTGCTAAAGTTGCATCTCCATGGTTTGCCAATTATGCAAATTTTATTGTTGGTAAAGTTTTACCTCCACACTTCACTACTCAACAAAGAAAGAAATTCTTTTATGATCTTAGACATTATTTTGGGATGATCCTTTCTTTATAAGAAAGTGTGGATGGTATTATTAGACGTTGTGTACCTGAGTATGAACAACAGGCTATTATAAGAGATTGTCATGACAGTCCCTATGGAGGACATCATGCAGGAGATCGTACAGGTGCAAAGGTATTACAGTCTGGTTTTTATTGGCCTACTTTATTTAAGGATTGTGCTGAATATGTTAAATCTTGTGATAAATGTCAAAGAGTAGGAAATATTGGTAGGAGAAATGAAATGCCTATGAACTATTCCTTACCACTTGAACCATTTGATGTGTGGGGTTTTGACTTTATGGGACCTTTCCCCGAATCAAAGACAAAGCATACTCATATTTTGGTTGCAGTGGATTATGTTACAAAGTGGGTGGAAGCAATTCCAACCAAAAGTGCAGATCATGCCACGGCAATGAAGATGCTTCAGGACATCATTTTCCCCAGGTTTGGTGTTCCTAGGTTTTTAATTACTGATGGTGGTTCTCATTTCTTACATGGTATTCTTAGGAAAACTTTGGCAAAATATGATGTTAACCATAGAATTGCATCACCTTATCATCCCCAAACTAGTGGACAAGTTGAATTAAGTAATAGGGAAATTAAACTCATTTTGGAAAAGACAGTGAATAAGTCTAGGTCTGATTGGCCACTTAAAATTAACGATGCATTATGGGCTTATAGAACTGCTTTTAAAAATCCTATGGGAATGTCTCCTTATAAAATGGTTTATGGAAAAGCTTGTCATTTACCTGTTGAATTAGAACATAAAGCTAGATGGGCTATTAAACAATTGAACTTTGATTTTAAAACTGCTGGAGAGAAGAGAATTCTTGATTTAAACCTACTAGATGAATGGAGAAATGAAGCTTATGAAAGTGCCAGGATGTTTAAAGAAAAAGTTAAGATTTGGCATGACAAGAAAATTAAAAAGAAAGAATTCAAAGTAGGTGATCAAGTGCTATTATACAACTCTCGTTTCAAGTTTTCTGCAGGTAAGTTAGCTTCAAAGTGGCAGGGACCATTAGTGATACAGGAAGTATACCGTTCAGGAGCTATCCGTCTTCATGGTGATATGAAAGGTAAACCTCATGTGGTTAATGGACAACGCCTTAAACATTATATTGCAGGAAAAAGCTTCATTGGAAAGGTGGAGGAATTCATTTTACAGACACCGGAGGAGGTAATTGCAAAGAAGTTTGCAGTTTCAGAAATCCAAAATCAATAAAAGGTAACTTTTACTCGGAAAGTTTCTCGGAATTGCGTAATATTTTACGGACATCATTTTTTATGGAAATTAACGTGTGGGACAAGAAAATTGGAAGGAACGGAGCCGAGGGAAAAGAGGGGGTCCCACGCGGTTAGATGCTTTGGCCGCGTGGGCCCACTCCTTTTGCCCCTCGGAGTCCCGTTCGTCTCGTTTTCGACTCCGACGCTTCGTCTTGACCTAAAAACCGTCAATATATACCCCTTTCGTTGATCTAATCTCGCACCGAGCTTCTCGAGCGATCTTTGCTTTTGCTGTTTCTGTCTGTCAGGTTTTAGCCATGTCTAGCTCCGGATCCGATCATGAGGGGGAGAGCTTCCCCAAGGGAGGTGTTGTGAACCGCTACCTCAACTCCGTGATGGCACCAATGAAGACCTTGTCCTTCAAGGAGGGCGCGATGCTCATAGAGGAGGTGAAGGCTCCCAAGATCATTGGCACGGTGGAGGAGAGGCTGGAGGACCTGGAACAGAAGATCTTCAGGTATAATACTGTTGTTGAACGCAGCCTTGATGCTCATCACTTCATGAACCTGGAGCTGGAGAAGAAGGTTGAAGAGTACAAGGAGAGGCTGGAGGACTTGGAGAAGAGGTATCTACATGTCACATCTGAGTTGGACAAGCATCAAGCTCTACTGTGGGATGTGGAAAATCAAAACTGTGAGTATGAAGAGCGCTTCAAGAAGATTGCAGCAGCTGCTACCCTCAGGTATAATGATCCACCTAACTCCTTCTACAATGGGAGGCCTTTCCCATGGAAGAGGCTGAATGGAGGAAGAATATGAGAAAGAAGAGGCTGCAGCAGAGAAAGCACTGGCAGAACGTCAAGCTTGGGGGAGTTCCACCTAGTCTTTATCTTTACTAGTTTATCATATCTATCTAGTCATGGTGTGTTTTGCTTTTATCATTTAGTTATCAATCTCTTTTAGGCTTGTGTGAGCTCATGGAGCATTATCATGTATCCCTATCTTATGGTTTATCAATGAATATTAAAGTATGGTGTCATCCATGATTCTCTTGTTTGGAGATTTATGGGTAACACTCATGCAAATGAGCGTGGTTTATTTTAGAGGTTTCAGTCACATCTTGCCTTGAATTTAATTAACTTGAGTATGTTGGACAATTGTAGAATCTAGCTCAATATAAATAAGAAAAGAGTGAGTCATTATGACTTGAGAATTAATAAGTTTAAGGTTGAGATATAGTCTTGTAGCATAAAAAGTTGGGAATAGTTAATGAAAAGGATATGAAACACTCTTGTTAGAATCTAGTATCTTTTGAGCAAATGAATGATCATGGATGTGTCAATACTTATGCTCTTGTAAAGTGTATGAAAGGAAGGCACCCGAGGATTCGGTTAGCCATGGAAAGTGTGAGATAAAGGTTGTTTGAGCATAAGAACTTGATTGAAACATCCATGACTAAAGTTTGCACTAGTTACTAGTGAAGCAAGGGTGCAAATAATTTTATATCTGTCTTTTCATTTGTATTCTTTAACTTGTTATCCAATGAGAGTTTATCTTGTCTTTAAACTTCAGTAAAGTATTAAACATTATGATGCTAGCCATAAGAGCAAAAGCATGTTAAAAATAGTGTGATTCAATTGTCCAACATACAATGGTTATTTGCTTTCAAAGTGTAAGGGGTGATTGCTAGAGCTTCTACTTATGCTGCCCTTATGTGTATGAGTTTTAATTCATTAATCTTACATTGCAATTGAATATGATGATGATACAATGCTCGTATTTATTTATCAACCATAAGTCCATTGATGCATGTAATGATCTATGTCCTTACTTACTTGAGGACAAGTAAGGGTTTAAGCTTGGGGGAGTTGATACGTGCATTTTATATCATTTATACTTATATACCATATTAGGATGTTATTGCATTTTATATCATTGTTTTTACATGTTTTAGATGATTTATGGGACTTTCATACAAAGTCCCTATTTTTGGTATTTAATTTCTGGGAGGCAGAAAACCTCCTTTTTTTGTTTTTAATGTTTCAGGAGCTACGGGACCCAAATGGAAAAAGGAAAATTGCACAGCTGGTTTTTCATCGGGAGAACGGAGAACAGAGTGGGAAGAAGATCGAAGGGAGGAGAGCCACGAGGCCCAAAAGAGGGGGGCCCACGCGGCCAGATTCTTTGGCCGCGTGGGGCCCACCATCTGGAGCCTCGGGCACTTCCTCGCCTGGGGCTTTTTAACGAGGTCTCCGTCTCGCCCGAAAAGTAACGCCCTAATTTTTACGAGACTATCCGAGGTCGGCGGCGGCGAAACTCCTGATTCCCTCCGAGGGGGATCAGATCCTGCTGCTCCGGAGCTCCGGAGAAGGGGGAAATCATCGTCATCGTCATCACCTCTCCTCCTTGGCGTGGGAGGAGGCCTCTACATCATCACCATCACCAAGACCAGCACCATCTCCATCATCATCTCCGTGATCCACTCCGTCCCCTCGTAGTTTGAGAGTTGCTATACCCTAGATACTTGTCTTGTGCTACTATTCATGTTTGTGATTGAGTACTTGTCATTATTTGGTGGTGAAGTTATTTTCAGATTGTGTTGTACCACTTATGCCACTGAATATCACCATGTTTGCACGTTGTGAGTAGTTCCCGTATGTTCCTGAGGGCATAGGATGAATTGGCAATGATTTATATATGACATGTGTTGGTATTTTGTCTAGTGTTTATCTTTTTGTGTGATTCTATGATGGTGTTGTGCGAACGTCGACTGCACAACACTTCACCTATATGGGCTCATAGGAGAACACCGTAGTGTAATGGCGTGAGGGAGACTTGGGAGGACACGAAAGCCTGAGACCGAATCATTAAGTTACTTTACGGGGTATTAGTATCGGGGACCTAGAGCGTAATGCTATGGTGGGATTTTATATCTTAATAATTCTTGTGCTGTCATTTAATTGGCCACATGATCCATCATAAGGGGTTTAGTCTATTTATTTAGCTGTACCTAATAATAGCTCCGTCCGAAGAAGATTAAAACTAGACAAGATATTCAACGTGTTGTTTAATAAATCTATATGCCTAGCAATATCCATGCCGCCCTCGGGAACGTTTTCCACATATAAGTTACACATCACTTGAGCTTGTCCTCTTACACATAGAGGATTGGGCTTTCTCTCTCTTTGAGAGCTTTTACTTGTTACCATTTACCTGCTGCATTGTTACTGTCTTGCAATTATACAATCGAAAATACCAAAAACACTTGCATCTTTTATTGTCTATTTATCATTTCTAATAACCAATACCTTCAGCTCCTCATGGGTTCGACAACCTTTTCTATTCGAAAGGTACTACAATTGATCTCCTGCACTTGGGAGTCATCACCAAGTGCTACAGATGCATCATCTCTACCGGTATCCACATGTGCGGCGTGGAGGCACCGCTCGCCAGACTGCTAGGTCTCCGCGGGTGGCAGCAGCGTGGGGAGACGATGGATGTGATGGATTATGGTGCGGAATGGAGCAACCCTAAAACGTCCAGCCTCCTCTCCTTATATAGACTTCCCCATAATGGGCTGCCCAACGAAAGCCCACTCTGGAGTCTATTCCCAGCCCAATCCGGATCCAATCCGAAATATGCTTCCACTGGCTTAAGTGTATGACCCAATAGGTTCACACACGTTTAGACATGACACGAGTACAGCTACTCGGCCAATAGTTGGTAGCGGCTTATAGCAAGACGTGCCAACTTCCAAACGCACACAAAGATCACATCGGACGAACCATCACAATGTTTATGCCATTCCTTTTGCCTCACGATATTTGGTCAAGCTCCTAGCTGACCACTCTTTCTCGATCATGTGATTCGGAATCCCTTACTGGGTTAACTATTAACTTATGTAGCACGTCCATGCATTTATGGATCCAATCACTCGAGGGCCCAGGAAAATCTCTCTCTCAAGTAGATAGGGGCAAATTCCCATCTTGACTGACCATGCCTCGCAGCATGCTTCACGACAAACCAATAAGCTACCTTTATAGCTACCCTTTCACGGTGTAGCGTTTGATAGCCCCAAATAGACGATTCACATCTCGAGTACATGCGACAATCTTAGGTCTAGGGATAAGCAAACCCATCATGTAGAGAGAGAGAGAGCTATGAACGTTTGCTTCATTGTCTCAAGGTGGGTCAGTCCAACCCTATGTTCATAACATAAGTCCACATTGTTGGTTTGACATCTCCATGTCTATGATTTGCGAAACATAGTAATCAACCAATACATGTGATAGTCTAATATTCAAGTGTGTCCTATCATGAATTCCGACTAGGGACATATTTAGAATAACCATACGGTAATGAGTTTCACAGACAAGTCACATACTTGCCAATCAAAACAAAGACATTATTTAAGGCACATTATTATAAATCAAGGATATATCGAAATAACATCATCTCTATGATTGCATCTTGGACATATTTCTTACATGTTTATGACCTGCAGCTTGTGCTGACGCAACCTTAGAGGTCGTTGATGCGTGGAATTCTGTTCGGGCGGAGAGCTCCGGAATATGTGCGACCACGCGACCTGCATAGGTCTTTGATGCGTGTGAATCCGAACTGGCTGACGTAATTATATGTGGTGAACTTAATGAGATTCCTGCCTATGATGTCTATTGACGGGACGTGCAGGGCGTGGTTAGTACCCTTTGTTGTTCGTGCAGATTGTGGTTTCCTCGAAATCTACCCGGCCACGGGCTTGCGCATTTGCTTAGATACTTATCCGTCTGATTTACTATGGACGGTCGAGATCCTATGTGAGGAGGTCGAGAGTCACAAGTCGTGAATGTTTAATTCTCCAGGTTATTATTCGTAGATATGCATAGTTCTGATTTCGTGGTGTTTGTGTACTAATCTAGTGTGATGTTCATTTCCAGAAAATATGCTACACTTCTTCTCGAACTTGAGATCATGGCATAGATTCTGCTTGACTATAAGCTTATCTCATCTCTGAAATTGGCTACATGTGAGCACTTGTAGCTTCGTCTTCATCTTATCTTAATACAGATCATACTTCTTCAGGTTTACCTACTCCTCCTAGCTGCTTCAACGTGTGTTCCTATGCTACTGCATGTTCTTGTTGTTCTTACGGGGTCAATGAACAATGGTGATGTGCTGGGGATTGATCTGATGTAGCTGATGGAACTTTATCTTGTTGGTTGTTCATGTTGATGCTTACACCTAGTCTCTCTCTCTCTCTCTCTCTCTCTCTCTCAAGTTATCAAGTGAGGTTATTTCCCCTTGTGCAAGGCTTGGTTAATGCTATATTTGTGTTGGATTAATTTTTAATGATGCCAATCTAGTTTTTTTATAAAGAGAATATATTAATACCAAAGATATCAATTACACCTAGGCTCTGCAACAACGTAATGTCAAGAGCTAGTCGAGACATTAAGGATGCACATAGCCAAAAAAAACAGAAAAGAAAAAAACCCGCCGAACTAATCAGCGAAAAGCAGCAGCAACTACCACCACCAGAGGCCACACCTGGACTCCAAAAAAGTTCTCCAAGAACGACGCCTCCAAGAAGGTAACCGTGCACAAACACCGTCGTCGCCTGATCATAGATCAAGGGTTTTCACCCGGAAGAAAGTCTGACTGAACTCCAGACAATGCGTTCAACAAGGAAACGAATATAGATCTGCCACTGTCAGATACAACCAGTGAAGGTCAGATCTAGGAGTTTCACCCGGAAGTCAAAACTTTGTGCCCAAGAGCACCCCAAGAAGAAGTCTCCTTGTGTTGCCGCCCCCACTTGCCGAGACTGCTGCAAAACACTGATCATCCGGTTCACAGTCTTCACCACATCCAAATTCATCTCTGTCATCACTTGAAAATTGAACTCTAACAAGAGCCATCGATATTCACTTGTCATCCGGCACAACCATCTTGAAACTCTCCATTATTGTGAGCACCATGGTAATCGCAACTAAAAATGTATGTCGTACCTAACGGCGCCCACAAATCGGAGCGGCTCGGCATCCGACTGTCCATGTACTGCGACGACAATTATCGACGGCCACAGACTCCACTGCAGTCATAATCTCGATCCGGTCACAACAAAGCGTTGCATAGACCAGATTCGTGATCGTGAATGGCTGCCAGAGCTGAGATGATCTGCCCACCGCCATCTTGTAGCCAGCCTCACAATCCAGCCACCGCCGTCATGAGTCGCCGGGGCGCCGCCTTCCTGCGACGCAGCCTCGCGCTTTGGTTAGTACTCGTGTGGCCAAATCTGTGGGGCATCCAAGATGACGTGAATCATTACTTAATGTGTACCATTCCTATTGCTAATTCTTGGACTTTTTGTTTGCTTAGGTTTTAAGGCCAAGAACACAAAGACACAATGGAGAAGCAATGTGTCAAGAAGGGCTAGTGAACTTTGAGGAATGAAGTGGAAGCAAGTCCGCGTTGAGGGGGCGGGCATGCTAAACCATCCCACAGACAGTTCTGAATCAGTCTACCTAGAGGGGTAGATATTCGACGGCACATAACGATTAGTCTCGGGCAGCAAGAGAGGCATATCCCAGTCCGAGTCCGAACTCCGTGGCCCAAGTCAGTACGAACCTAGTACATGTGTATAGGAAAACAACCATCCACTATGTGTGGAAAGAGCAGTTCAAAGGGGCCTATGAGTCGATTCAACACAGAGCACAACATCGGTTCAATGATCCTAACAAGAAAAGCGATCAACTCTCTTGTTGGTTCGTTTCATACCCATAAAAACTGATTTTCTGCTAAGCGTAACGAATAGGGAGAAATGCGTGCCCAACGAACAGATAGGAAAGAATTAAGGAAGTATTTTTTTTTAACACTGGACCAATCGTTACTCTTTAACGATGTTCTGTGCATAGTAGCAAATCAGTATGAATTTCAATCTCACAAAATTTTGGGTTGACTCAACGCGGAGTAGTGGATGGTCTAAAGGCCCCACCCAAGTTTTTGGGCCCAACAACTAGTATTTTCAAGAGTGGGTATAAATAACCGTCCCTCACCTCTTACTAGGGTTAGACTTTGATGTTTAAACCATGAGAGACATTGCCTCCTCTAAGACCGAGACCAAGACTTCCATCTCATGTGGAGATGAACTTCACATTGTCTAATCTTTCCTCTTGGAATTGATTGGACGAATGCATTGATGCGTGGAATTGGGTATAAATTAAGAGTTTGAATTGAGTTGACTTCTTTTCTCACAAAGGTTTTCACTTGTGGTGTTTGTTGGTGGGTGACTCAATGAGCTTGCTTAGCTAGTTATCATTCAATCCATGAAAATTGAGAGCTAGCCCCTTGTATCCCTCGTATCACACTAGTTGCCCATTTTTCTGAAATGTGCTACTCTCTCCGATTGAAAATGATTGACATAGATTTGTCTAAATACAGATGTATCTAGATGTATTTTAGTGTATAAATTATACACCATATTTTGACTAAATATGTATTTAGAAATTTCTTGTCTAGAGAACTTGCCTGTGGCAAGATGGTTAGGCGAGTGGTTGTACCCCCAGGCCACCAGATTTCAAACCCCGGGTTTGACATTGGTGTTTCTCATTTAGGCGGAATATTGTTCAGTGGGAGGCGACGTTCGTGTCGACAGCGAAGCGCCTGTGGTGACTTCGTCAATCTCAAGACTCCACCCACCGGCTCAGTCTTTCGAAGGTGCTCATAGGGGTAGGATGTGCGTGCGTGCGTTCATAGGGGTGAGTGTGTGCATGTATACGTGAGCGTCTGCGTTTGTACTTTGTTTCGCAAAAAAAAAATCTTGTCTATATTTTTTTTCTAAATTTTATTTTGGTCTACTCATATTTCGCGTGCTTTTCACGAGCATGAAAATTTCAGTGCTGCCGGACCCATATTACAGTTCCCTGAAGGCCTGAACTCGTGAGTTGTGATCCATACCCTGATACCCATCGATCCATGTCCATGTGTCATCTGTCATGTGATCCACCGCCCGATCCAGCACACTCACTCAGCTCTCGTGTGCGATCCCTCCCCATGCACCGTCCCTTCCTCTTAAACAGCGTCACGAGTAGGCGAGCTTCGACGCACACCACGACATGCTGTTGAAGTTCAAGTGTTCGACCACCAGCCACGAGTCCACGACATGAGCGACAACCAGCTGCAGCACCCCGCCCCGCTCTTCCTGCTCAGGAACCCGCTCGCGGCGGCCTCCAGGACGATGCGCCGCGGCATCCGCGGCTTCTGCCACGACGTCGACTCCACGTCCACGCAGCAGCTTGCCGCCGGAGACAGGGACGGCGACGCGGCTTCGTCCTCGTTCCTGACCGTGCCGTCGTCCGTGGTGGGCTCCTGCGCGGCCGAGAGCGTCGGCGGAGGCCAGCAGGCGGCGGTGACCCTGGAGCAGATGATCCTGCAGCTGGACCTGGAGGAGGAGGCGGCCAGCAAGAAGGCGCGCCGCATGTCGTGCGTGGACAGCTCCGACCACTACGTGCTCCGGTCGGCGCGGGACGCGCTGAGCCACTACCCGCGCTTCTCCCTGGACGGCCGGGACGCCATGTGCCGCGCCTCCTTCAGCAGCTACCACGACGCAGCCATGGGCTTCGACGGCCCCGCGCTCCGCGACGGCCGAGTCGTCCCCTTAGACCGCGACGGCGGCTGGTGCCGGAGGGCTTCGGCGTTCTGCGCCGCCACCGGCGCGGGAAACTGCAGATCACGAGAGGGCGGCGCCGGGGGCTACGAGATGGACCCGGAGCGGACTCTGCGGATGCCGGCCACGGTGGCCGGGGAGAGCGTGGTGTGGTGCAAGCCCGGCGTCGTGGCCAAGCTCATGGGCCTTGATTCCGTCCCCGTACCCGTCGGAAAGGCCGGCGAGGCGGCATTGGCGGCGGTAGAAGGAAGACCAGCGGGGCACCGCCGGTGGCGAGGGTCGGAGGTGGCGGCGTAAAGAAGCAGCGGCCGAGGAGGATTATGGGCAAAGAGGAGGAGCTGGAGAAGGAGAGGCTCTTCATGGCGCTGCACGGCTACGACGTCGCCGGGGCTGGAGCTCGCCATGCTGGCGCGCCGCGGGCCACCGTGACCCCAGTGTCAGTGGTTTCGCGCGTGGGGCTGGCTGGGAGTTCCGGTTTCCTAGCTAAACATATCTCACTCTCTCGTTGAATTTTCGAGTAGTGTTTGTCCTCGGCATGACATTGTAGAGCAACTGGATAGCTCCATGTTTTAGACAGAGCTCAAATTAACTGTCCTTACTGTTTGGGGCCAACTCCAATACTACTGTACATTGCGTTAAATGCCTTGAACTTCTTTGGATATTTCAGTTACGCTTCAAACTTTAGTCTTCCAATACATTGTACATTTTTTTATCCTACTCCTATGTACTCCAACTAAAGTAATCCTCACTCACTCGGAACTAGCTTGCTTATTGCGCATGCAGACTGTCATGCCATCATTTAATTTGGATTTCTGTCTATTCACCGATATCCTCCGAGGAACGGCCACATTCACGCATCTTCCTCTCTATGATCAAACTCATTCCACCACTACAAGGGAGTTGGAACTCTTCTCTTACCTTCCACAATGTTATTGATGCCAAATTCTACAGCGTAGGGCACTGCTCCACACAGAAATGGTAAAATCTACATGTACTTGCTCCGGTTAAAAAAAAATGGCACCGATCTGCCAGCGTCGAGCATCGATGCCAAAACCAAAAAGAAGAATTTGGCATCGGTTTTTTCATACGCTGTGGATTGTGGAAGGCCTTAAGCTTCCTCAATTAAGTTTGCATGCATAGCTCTCCGTGGCCATCCATGATGCCAAGCAAGCATTCGTTCTCAATCTACAGCTTGTTACCGAAATCATTAGAAAAAGAGAAATCTTTGGAGAGGTCACTGCACACGCTCTCTCGTCGCGCCACTTGACGCGTTCTCGTTCTCAATCTGCTCCATACGTCCAAGTGTCTCCTTCTCCTTCGAACGGTCTCCCGCGGTTGTATGTCCACCAAGTGTCACAAAAAGAATGAACTTGGGATGATGATGAGAGAGAAAGAGCTACGAGAGGTGGGCGTACAGTTTTTCCCTTTTATTTGTCAAAAACGAAGTTTCAAAACGAAATATCGTGAGAACCGTTTGTCCAAATTACGAACTATTTTCACTTTTAAACTTCCCGTGTCGAGATTTTAGAAATTACATCCCATGTTGATCGGTTTTTACGAACTTTTTTACTTCCAAAAGTTGAATACCTGTACTTCGGCTTCAAACATACTTGTACTTTGGAATTTAATAATACTTTGTACTCCACGTGACCGTGTATTTGTACTTTAGGTTTCAACATTTTTGTACTTCGGGTTTCAATGTTTTTGTACTTCAGGTTTTGTACTTCGTGATTTTATGTACTTTGTGATTTTTTGTACTTTGCCATTTTGTACTCCGGGTTTTACTATTTTTGTACTTCGGGTTTCAGTATTTTTGTACTTCGGGTTTTGTCGCACTTCGCAATTTTTGTACTTCATGATTTTTTGTACTTCATGATTTTTGTATTTCGGCTTTCAATGTTTTTCGTACTTCGGTTTACAATATTTTTGTGCTTCGGGGTTTCTGTGTATTTTTATACTTCGGGTTTGCAGTTTACTTTTGTTTTTTCGTGTTAGTTCGGTAATGTACTTCCATATCTACTGTATGCATGTCGGTTCTTGGAGAGAAGAAATTAAAGAAGTCCAAATAAAAATAGAAGCAGAAAGCAAATGGAACATGCAACGAACCTGGTGTCTACCGTGGCGGGATCCGCAATTGTGTCCGATTTGTCATTTTTTGTGTTGCCTAGCATACAAATTATTTCATATTGGTTTGTTGCACACCGGTAGAGTTCAAAATTATATACATATATGATTCTTTTCAGATTTTTCTGAAACTTTGAAGCGGAGATTTTGCTATTTTTTCTTTCAAATAATCTCCATGGGGAGCCCAAGTTCTCTTTGGACTTTTCGCGCAACCTCTATTAAACTCCCCATACCCAAATAAGGGGAAAGTGAAAAATGGTGCGGTGCTCTAGTAGATCCTCCTTCTTGGCGATGAGCAAACATTGTAGTGCTCTAGTAGCCCCGCTATCGTTTCCTCCATCTTGTCGGTGCTCTGGTAGCCCCATTATCGTTTACTCCATCTTGGCGGTGAAGTAGATATCGTGTTAGCTCTATGACAGATGGGACCAACATACATAATATGTATATTTTTGTTTAAGAGAGTGGGATATTGGGGTGATATTTGAGGGCTCTGCTAGAGTTGAACGAAGTAGGAGGGATGATGGTGCTGAACTTTTCAAGAACTTGTGTCTTATTTATCTTTTTTGTAAGAATGTTCTTGTAAGGGTTGGTTTCTGATAATACATGGCCTTAGAACTTTTCCACACAAAAAAATCTTTTGAGGTAAGCCCAATAGGAAGATACGGGGAATGCATTTCAGGGGCTTGCTTTAATGCGAATTGAGTCACGACTCATTGATAACGCTTGCCGTGATGAAACCTGCTCACTCGGATTTAATCCTGGTTCGAACATTAGTGTGTCATACCCTCACTCAATGTGTCCCACGATTCGTGAGGTATATGATTTATCGGAGCGAACTTGATCTAAATCAGACGTGTTTCTGTACAAAGCGCAAGCACGTGTACATGGGTAAGATTGTGAGTTCGTGCCATTGCGATGTTAACGAAATCATTGCGATGTTTAACTGTCGCGGACGGATAGGTAGTTTAGTACAAAGTGATGTACATATCGCGTCAATTAATTCCGATCGGAGGTAGTATTAGGAAACGAGATTCTATTAGATCGTATATAAGGCTTACAGTTAAGTGGTTCAGAGTCACTGCTGCATCCAGCATGCAACTTTTCAACCAACAAGTTGTTCACCGGCTATGTCTAGTATAAAGTTTGCTAAATCATGGCTAACTCTATTATCTCTATTAATTACTTTATTGGACGCTTCACCTTTTATACTAGGTGACCAGAGTGATGGCTATGGAGCAGTTGGTTTCAACCACCACCGGAAGAGTACTTCATTGCAGGGCAATTTCGAGGCCCTCTAGGCGCTGTATGCTTCCTATGTACTCCCTCCGTTCCAAACTATAAAATGTTTTGGATATTTCAACATGGACCACATATGTACTGAAATGAGTAAACGTATATAGTAAAATGCATCTATATACACCCAATTTAGAAAAAAGTTAGAACATCTTATAATTCGAAACAGAGAGTATTTAAGTGAGTTTTTCTACCTCCAGAGCTATAGTTAGTTTGAAACAGTGAGGGTTGTGACTTCCCACCAAAACTATAAATTAACAACTGAATGCTTTTAAACAAAGTCCGAGAGGATAATTTTCAACACAAAATTTTGTACGATTTGAACACTCCTGCCACGTCTCGTCGTTTTTCTTACAAGGGCTGCTCATACAAATATAGGTGTGAATTTTTTTTGACGAAAAGGCAGTCGCAGCTTCTTTTCATTGTATATGGTGAATTGGTTGTTTTTGTTCGTGCTATTTCTGGTTTTGATTGGTCACCTAGCTTGCTACCTGTATTATACTGAGAAGGAGCATAGTACATATATGTTGATATCTTGCTGAAGATAGTGCTTAAAGTTATGTGATGTGTTGATAATGTTATTGGAACTATTCACCTGCCGTGTGTAGGTGTTAAGCAATGTTTGCTTAAGAGTACACACTGTGTTGTTTCTAAGGATTTAGCTTGGCCCTTTATGTTCTATATGGCCTATGGTATCTTCGTTTTCCGCTTTTAAGACAACATATGGCATTCTTGGTTATCCTAATCGTTTACTGGATCTCCATTTTCAAGTGGCATGAGACCATATTATATATGAGACCATATTATACATATTCCATGCTATGTCCATTACACCAGTTTCAAACAGCATGTGCCCCAGATTTTTTTTCTTTCAAAATGGAAGCATATCCCCAGCCTCTGCATCATGAGGATGACACATCCGTTTTATATTAAAAAAGTAGCGTAACAAAGTATTTTGATGCACTTATTACATTCAAGGGTCAGCTAAAAGTGGCAAGATGAACCAGCCAACGAAACATTGCACATAAATAAAGACTACACATATTGAAGTCTTCTAACGTGCTGCCACCCACTCTGGTTGAAAATAGCTTGAACAACCGCCACCGGGTACATCCAATATCCATGAGTGCTCGTTGGTCCTGTGGCAAAAGGAAAGACCACATATGTATCCAGTATAAGGCTCGATGAACAACCTGCAAAAAATGAGATTTCTAGTTTTGTTAAAAACCACATCATTTATACAATTCCAAATAGGTCAAACAAAAGCACAAGTACCAATGCGAATATGGGCTTTAGTTTTCTTATCCACTCCATTTAACCAATGTCAAAACATATTAGCTACACTAGTTGGGGGAGAGATGTTAAAAGTAAAATGAATTAACCTCCAAATACGACGGACATGAAATAAACAAATGTTCAACTAACTCATCAGATTGACAAAAAACACATCGCTTACATCCCGTCCATCGCCTTTTAATCAGATTATCTTTAGTAAGTAGTACTTTACGGTGAAGAAACCACATAAAAATACTTATTTTCAAACGAACTTTGAGCTTCCAAATATACTTACGTAAAAAAGTTGTATGACCATTCATGTAATCCAAATACATGGAGCTAACAGAACAGTAAAATTCCTGTTTGGAGTCAAATTCCAAAGGAAAGAATCATCATCATCCGAGAGGGTCACATCCATTAGCCTCCCTACCAGCCTTTCCCAGGAAGTCTACTTGTCCCCCGTAAAGTAAGCATGTGCCCCAGATAAAATGATGTTGGTAAGTTACCCAATACTTTGTGAAACCTAAAATTGATTTTGTGGTAGTTGAGTCTGTATGATGACTAGCGTGCTACCTAATTTGATATGTAATGGATAGACAATGTGATATGCAAGGATGGATGACTGTTTTTGCACGTTCAAGCTAACCTTGGCCTACCAATTCAATTCTTCAGCTTCTGCCTAAAGTGACACTTCACTACAACGAGCTATAACTACTATATATACAGACCAAAATCTCAACAGCATGATATAATCCTATTGATCAATACCTTTTTTTGCGGGGACTATTGTTCTAACCACTAATTAAATACAAGCACCTATCGAGCACCAAGTGCTTGCAATTCACAAGAGGGTGGTTGTACCCCCAGCCCACCAGAGTTCAAACCCAGGTTTGACACTGGTGTTTCTCATTTAGGCGGAATATTTTTCAGTGGGAGACGACGTTCCCGTCGACAGCGAGGCGCCTGTGGTGACTTCGTCAATCTCAAGACTCGACCCGCCGGCTCAGTGTATCGAAGGTGCTCATAGGGGTAGGGTGTGTGTGCGTGGGTTCATAGGGGTGAGTGTGTGCACGTGTATGTGAGCGTCTGCGTTCATAGGGGTTTGTACTGTGTTTCGCAAAAAAAAAAATCACACATAACATATTAACATACGTGCATGCACCTTGGTCCACTTTCGCTGGCGTTGATATATGGAGCCCAAAGAGATTGGTTGATGAGATTCAAAGTTGGTTGACAGAAAGATGCGTGCTTAGTAAAGATGAGCGTTCTATCAGAAACATGAGAAAAAAGGCACAAACCAGATAACATTTCAAGTACTGATATTTCACCAAATGAGCCTGCAGGGACTGTTACTTTATTTTTTTTCCCTTAAAAGCTCATTCCTTTGCACTTTGTGCCATGTCCGCAGTTTTGGTAACATATTATTGTCCATGCCTGGTGTGGCCACCAACATGTCATGTCCTTTCCTTCCTTTTTATTTAAATAAATCAAGAAAGGAAAAACTGGTCATGTCCATACATGGGGTACGTAGGCAAACACTGTACTCATGGTCATACGATTCTCATGGCCTATGGCTCCAGTTGATCTTATCTTCCCAGATCTATAAAGAGATCCGTTTTATCATTTTTCAGTTTTCTGTACCCAGGAATGGTCGAGCTTGATCGATCAGAGTTCCTAGGGGAAACAAATACAAGCCCTCTATTATAATTGAATACGAGCTTTCAAAAGTGTACAACCTTGCATCCCAGTATCTACTACCTTTGTTCTTAAATATAAGATGGGAGGGACGTTTTGGCTCCCGAGCTCAGATGCTCCTGTTAGAAAAAATATAAAAAAAGTAAATATTTCAAAAAAATAAAAATGGTGATGAACGTATACAAATGTTATACATACGTGCCAAATTTCGTGCTGAAATGACTGTGTGATGCTCTATGCGAAAAAAATAAAATCGGTGCTCCAAAAAAAATTTAGATCCCATGTTGGCAACTGATTTGTTTTCTTTTGCACAGCGCACCACAAATGTCATTTCACCTCGAAATTTGACACGTATGTAGAAAATTAGTATATGTTCATCACCAAATTTTTCAAATTTGTTTTATGAAATGTTTTTCTATTTTTTATTCTAACAGGGGCATATGAGCTTGGGTGCCATTTTGAATTTATGATTTTCGAAGTTCAATTGAACTCCTAAAACGTCTTATAAGTGAGTAACTATCTATAGTCGATTCTGAATATTCATTTCTCTTTTCTATTGGACAACAAAGCGTACTTGAAAATACAGTTGCTTATAGTAATTAAGGATGGAGACAAGCCAATATCTCCAAAAGAGTGACGGGCCCTTGATTTATTAGTCTGCAGTTGGTCACTGCCTCACGGTGAAACTTCACTGTTGAGACCCACATATCAACGCAATCATGTATGCCCTTGCTTAATTGCCTCACAGGATCGTCTAGAAAATTATAAAAATATACATAATTGCCCCGAAGAGGCGTTAACATTTTATCGGCACACCTAGTTGCGCCCAAAAATTACTTGCAAGACATTCTACGCTGCTTCAGTTCTACTGTATGGCCATGGAAGGCGCCAGTAATGTACATGGGTTTCACTATTTCTAGGTACAGCGCTACAAGATAATATAATCACACCCAGATACAAAAAAATCGCTCCATGGACTCCTGACTAGGGAATATGGGAAGTCCAAATGTAGTTATTTAAAAGTACATGTATAATCAACGTACCTGGTCGTCTGCAAAGGCTGGGAGCATCTCGTGAATGAACCAATACCAGAACGTACCACACTGATATGATCGGGAATAGTGCTGCTGTTAGTACAGTAGTACGAGCACTGAGAAATAGTACGTACTAGCGTGGCCTTTTGTTTTAAAGGATGATCACAAGATTGATCAGAACCACCTGTTGCCTCTCTGAAAAGTTCAGCATGGCACATGGTAGGTGATGACAGCAGAACAGGAGTGATTTCATTTGCCAAACACCCATTAAATATTGTCGCCATACGCCAGAGAACACAATCTATCATGGGCTCTGTCATACTTAATCACCATCACTTGCTCTGTCCTCTCCCTCTGTCTCGGTCTCTCTGTCTCTCCCCCTCTCTCCCCTGTCCCTCCATCTCTTCCTCTCTGAGGCTGACACTCAAACACACACAGAGCTGAGGCTACTGAGCTGTTACGGTTCTCACTGGACCAAAGATCCCAGGCATGGTGCATATGCTTCGTTTTGTTAGTCTCTTCACCATGTTTTGATCACATGGTTGAAGCAGCAACCTCGATGGCCATTTCCATCCTCCAAGTTCTCTGACTGATCTGTAGCTGCAGGAACTGCTATGGAGGTAGTGACACTGGTTGTGTAGCAGCTATGGCGGGTTCTACAGTCAAGATTCAAAATGCTGAAACCAGGAGGCAGTGACACTGGTTGTGGTTGGACACTGTCCTCTTTGATAGTGACAAGGTGAAAGATATGGAGCAAAGAAACTGTCTTGAAGGTGAGAAGAGCTAGTTGAGGAATTGAGGTATTGCAAAGTTTCTTTTCTTCCAATGCTTGAAAGCCTTATTTGACACTTGAATTACTCTGCAAGAAAAAGCGATGTATTCTTTCCTTTATCTTGCTTCATGATGGTCTCTGTTTTATCTAACCTAGGAAATGCAGTAGTTGGAGGCCTTGAAGTAGAACTGACCTTTCCTTGAGGAGTGATAGAGACCTGGGAACTCCAAGAAGGATTTAAGCAATGTATGGGTTCTCCAGAGGAAACTCCTTTTGCTCTTGCACACTCTAGGAATTTGACGCGGTATGGAAGTGCAGGTATGAACTACCGATATCTCGTTTATCTTCAATATGTGTGGTCTTGAAATTTCTTCGCATCAAGTATCCTTCTCAAGTCTGACTGCAACGAAATACTTGGTCAGAAAAATGATTAGAAAATCAGATAACAGGTCTTGGATTTCAACCACACGTGGTAGCGAGCTGAAACAGTCTAATCTGGATTATGTTTGACTTCAAGCACTCTGTTTTATTCTGTATAATTTTAGAATCTCGGTCCAAATGGCAGGCAGGATCACCAGCAAAGAAGGATACAGGAGTAGCATGATAGAGATCATCAATACTGGTTCTTGGTGACAGCTTGCTTGGCATCACACATGGATGGGCAGTCAGGGAAAACCATGCGGAGTCTGCCAGATACACTGTCATCCCTCATGGGGTTCAACAAGTACCTCACACCCAGTTGGATTGAATCAGTGTCTCACATCATTAAGGAGTTGGCACCAGCCAAGCCACAGAAAGTAATGGAAGATAAGGCTCAAAATATACTTGAGTGTGATGACACAGAATCAGACACTAAAGTTGCAAAGATTCAAGGTATGCACTTCTAATTCTTGCCCTCAAAACCTCTAGACTTTTCTGAAAACATTCTCTTCGTTTTTGTCATATGACAGATGAAATGGTTTCACTGAGTGCTCAATTAAAGGAAATAACACTGCAGAAGAGAGAGTCATTAAATAACTATCTGGATTTGAAAGGTAAAACTTTGTTATTGAATTTTTTACTTGCAAGAATTTAATTGTGCCTTGTTTCGTGCACTTCCAGGAAAATAATAGGTGCCCTTATCTGCCAATTATCATGCTTTTTTTCCACAGGAAGTATAAGGGTATTCTGTCGTATAAGGCCTTTCAACCATGAAGAAAGTTACAGTTCCAGAACCATGTTCACCCTGGATGAGAGTAATGTTTTCTTAAGAGTTGCTGAAACCAAGAGAAAACAATACAAGTTTGATAAGGTTTTCGACCCATGCTCAACACAAGGTATTGAATAAGATTTTTACCCAGGACTACAGGATCCGTTCCTTTGCAATTGTTTGAATACAAGTTACTTATGATAATATGCTTCTCCAGGTGATGTATTTTCTGAAGTCGAACCAGTGATAAAATCTGCTATAGATGGCTACAATGTTTGCATCTTTGCCTACGGTCAGACAGGTAGTGGAAAAACTTATACAATGGTAAGATTAACTGCATCCAGCACTTCTATTCCCTCCTTCCACGCACAAAAGAACAAATGAAACTTACAAACACCCTAAACAGACTGAAAGGAAGTTGTACTTACAATCCATTACCATATGAATTAGGAAGGCAAGCCTACAGATTTGGGTGTCATACCACGTGGGATTCAAGTACTGTTCGATCGAGCTTCAAAGAGCAACAGCAGGTTTTTGTTGACTTTCAGTATGCTCGAGATATATATGGGGAACCTAAGAGATTGCTGGTTCCAGGGAGCAAAACCAATGGGTTTAAGAACACCCCGAGGTAATTGCCTAAACTTGATGGAAGGAAAAGAATTACTACTTTCTTGCAAGACAAGGAAATATTGGGGTTCCTTTTACAGTATGGTTTATTAACAGAATAGCTAAAGAAACATATTTGTTGGTTCTGAACTTCCCACTTGTAACAAATACACTACATCCGTTCCAAGATATAAGCCGTTTTAGTAGGTAATTTTGGCCTACTAAAACGGCTTACATTGTGGATCAGAGGGAATAGAAGACAACGAAAGTTGTGGCCAGTTCCTGAACCCTGACTATAATGTAACAGCAGCAATGAATCTCCACTGCCCAATTATGTTGAATCAATATCCAATATAATGTTGAATCCATATAACTAAAATGTATTATACTTATGGTTTAATATTTTAACCAGTCTCATTGGATGCCATCTCTGGCTAAGCTGTACCCTTGTTTCCAATCTAATGACATGAGAGCTGTATCCTTGTCAATATTTTGCAATTTTGGATAGCATGTGCCAGCACTGATATGAGGCTGGCAGGTATATGATTGTGTCGTGATGCTTTCTGGATCAAACAGAAATACATGTTAAAAGGGCCTCCTGTACATAAATGAACTCCGAAAGCATATCTCATGTCAGTATGGACTTATGCATAGGCAACCAAGAAATATGCGGAGAATCCAACTTTGATTTTTTTTTTTTTGCTTAAGGTGGTCGATATCCACCGCCCGAATAGATAGAAGAGATGACCCGGTTTAAAAGGAAAACCGGGTCCAAAAACCATACAAACTGTACAATGCCCTGTTTATGAGGAAAACAGGATTGAAAAACCGCACAAGCGACGCGACCCGCCGCCCACACGACGCAAGTCAACCGAACGCCACAAACACACCTCCAACTCCGGGGCCACCGCCCCGACATACACCACTCGGCACCAAAGCCGCACACGAGCCGCGATGAGGATCAAAGTGAAAAGAGTCATCTCCTAGGAAAGAGAATCTTACATTATCACCTGGAGATGCGTATTGTTTGGGTTGTTCCTGTATTTTTTGATAGTGCAGGTTAACTAATTTCTATATATCTATTATCTCCTCATCTTTTATATAAATAACTGTTTAATGTGTCTCTGCATACAGCCTCACTATTAAAACGGATCAGATGGTGGCATTGAGATTGAAAACCTTGTGGCAGTTACTGTGAATAATTTTCAAGAAGTGAAAAGATTATATGGCGTGGGGACCCGTCTTAGATCAACAGCTTCCACTATGGCTAATTCTACATCAAGCAGATCTCACTGGTAACGTATTTTATTATATTGAATAAAGTGCATGGCATTTTATATATCAATTGAGAAGACATTAACTATGATTGAACCTGGCTGGAAGAGGCCCTTAATAGAACTGGATAAGAAATTCTCACTAAAGCCTACTATGTTTGTATAAAGAATAATGACTGATTTTAGAAAGAGAATATGATAGATGGATTGGTACCTGAAGCCTTATATTTTCGGATATTCATTTATGCAACAGTTTGATTCGCATTTCACTGACCTCCTTCAACGCACCTGAGAGAAAAAAAGCAAGAAACAAATTATGGATGATTGATCTAGGTGGAAGTGAAAGACTTGTAAAGACAAAAGCAACCGGCAAAAGGCTCAAGGAAGGCAAAGCTATAAATTTGTCATTGTCAGCCCTAGGGGATGTGATTGACGCGCTACAGACAAAAAAACCTCATGTACCTTACAGGTGAGTGAAATCCATCATGATCATGTTAAGCAATTAGCACATAACATTGCAATTTTATCGGTAAAG
Organism: Poa pratensis; assembly: GCA_947311845.1. NCBI lineage: Eukaryota > Viridiplantae > Streptophyta > Magnoliopsida > Poales > Poaceae > Poa > Poa pratensis. Next base: position 6,182,222 of record CAMZMU010000109.1, on the reverse strand, counting down.
TTGAAGACACTGATAACCTTTCACTTTCTTGATTTCGCAGGAATAGTAAGCTTACACAAGTTCTAAGAGATTCTCTAGGTAAATAGAGCCTCAGTGACTGTTCCAATGGAAGTTTGTTACTTTCTTGTTTTACACACCCAGATTCCTTGTAGCTCACCCTTCTGTATTTTCACAGGATGCGAGTCCAAAACGTTGATGCTTGTCCATATTAGACCAACTGAAAATGATTTGTGTGAGACAGTTTGTACCTTGGGTTTTGCAACAAGAGTGAGAAGTATCCGTCTAGAAAGTGAAGAATCTCCAGTAAGCTTTTGCAGTTACCATTGACAAGAATATATACATCCAAGAAAAAGAATCATGTTCATCAATCATCACTGTTGCGAGTCAAACATTAGGTGGTTTACTTAATGCAAAGCTAATGCCAAAACATTCCACCTGACAAAAATACAACTTGAAATACCAATGCGAGGGCGTATTAGATCTGACAAACTTAATGAACATTCCAGAAATTAACATGATGGTCTGTATTCATGTAAGCAGATAAGTAACCCAGCTATTTTAGACGTGGGTTTTAGTTTTTATCCACTTGAAAACATTCTTCGCTACAGAAAACTAATATTTTGGTATCAATCAGGATGTAAAAGCAAGGAAGGACAGTTCTTAACGGAGTTAGGACAGAAGGTCGATGATTTGGAACAAGAATGTGAGAATGTTAGAAGAAAAATTAAGAATCTTGAGGATACAATGGAGCATTTGAAAGGGCCCCAGCTATCTGTTAGCCCAAAATTCGCCATTTCATGTCCATCCATTGAGGAGGTGAAGATTAACATGTCAAAGAATGTAAGAAGTCTGAAGAATCATAGAGAAGTTTCGTCTGGGATACCGAGGTTCATGAAGCCAACTGCTGCTAGCCAGCACAGGATAGGCTTAAATAATAACGTTCCCAGCATTAAGAGACTGAAGCCACCGGTACCACCAAAGAGAAGGCCTTCTTCCGTTTATGCTGAATCTGTAAGGCTTCCAGTAAATGCAGACACTTGGCAGTCAGAGTGTAGTTCTGTATGCAGTATCTCAATGACAAGTGATATTAATTGGACACCGAGCATTCAAGATGGGACTGAATATAGCCAAGATGCATCAGAGTACGAGATCAAACAGGTGATTTTCTCTGAACATGAGAAACCGTTACAGGGTCAAGTGATTTCCTTCAAAGAATGGCAACTTACAGAATCAGAGAATATGCAGAATACAACTGAAGAAAGGGGCATTATAGACATTGATAATTGGATCCACCAACAAATACTTGAAAGCACTGCTACGTGTCAAATGAAAAGGGTTCTAAATGTCCCCAAAGTAAATGGAGATGAAACTTGCAACATTCCTTCGCCAATTAAGATTGAAAGGGCAAAAGGTTGTAACCAGGCAAAGGATGAAGAAAGAGACCTAACTCTTCACCTCCCACCACTCAATGAAAAGGAGATAAAGCAAGCCAATGCAGTCAATCATTTCTCCAGAACAGAATTACGTAATCCTACGTCAAGAGAACTTTGCAGCAATAACGAAACAAATAAGGATGCAAATGAAAGCTTTGCATATCATGGGAGGTCCAGAAGATCTCTTCAACAAAAGCTCGATGATTGCATGCTAAAGCAGCCAGACAATGAAGCTGGTCTAAGTACACCTGCTGAAATCAGGTCCCATGAAGAGGAACACCACATAGGTAATGGTGTCTAGCACTGCAGAATGTGCTTTCAGGATAATGCATATTCCAAAAGGGCACTATCATTTAGTGACATATGTTATTTCGTACTCCCTCCGTCCCCAAATAGGTGGCGTACAAATTGAGTAAAAAGTCTTTCCAAGTTCGACCAAATATATAGAAGGAAATATCAACAACTACAATATTGAATAAATACATTATGAAAATATATATTATGGTAACTCTATTGGTATTCTAGGTAGTAGACTGTTAAACTATACAAAAGTTGTATAAATAAGCTATAGAGTTACATCCCAGAGGGAAATTAGAATAAGCACTCTGTAGCTTCCAAATTATAGTCGATAATAGAGTTTCAGACTAACATGAATCTCTATGATTGTTAGCTAAGAATATTGGTTTAACTTTTATTGAAGCAGGAACAGTATATTCAGCAAAATCACCTCTTAATAGGTTAAGAGTTTATATAGTAATTAGTGAAACACCGATGGAATATACTTATCTTTACAGTACAAACTGCAAAGCTAGCATAAGAACATCAGTACCATTTGTTCACTACTTAGTAGCCTCAACTTCCAGTTCTGCACTTCTATCAATGTCCCTATTACGGAAGGCTCTATGTTTACTGAGTTATTTTTTTACACAGGAAAGCTGACAAAGTTCTTTCAAGCTCTCCAGATAGCTTGGGTCGGTGTTTGTCTAGGATTAGGCACTCTCAGCCTTGGTTTAGAGCACGACTTCTTTCATAGCTTGATGCTCTGAAGTAACTATAATCTTGACATTTCTAAGAGGTATTACTCAGTTTTGAGAGTAAATTACGTCAGGAGATGTATTGCTGGTTTGACAATTGACAAAGCGACTGGTGAATTGCTATCTCAAGCTGCGTTGCTGCAACAGTTGTTTGATGACAGATGATTCTTGTGGGACCAAAATGGAAGTTGCAAGAAAGTGCAAGCGTGAACAAACTATGATAATGATACATTTGATGTATCATTCCTTCATTCTAAAACAGCAACTGTTACAGTACATAAATATGAAACTGCACTGTATTAGCTCCGAGAAAGTATTTTGTTAGCTGATTTAATTACATCTCACAATAATGCATGCAATAAGGACTTCTCCAGAAAAGCAACTTAAATCACTATGCTACATATTTTTAGCTAAAGCTGAAAAGGGAGTGGCCTATTTGTATGTTGCGAAATGAGAAGCAGAGGAAAGAAGAGTAAATATCAAGTACCTGTAACCAAAGCTGAAAGGCTTGTTTAACAAATCTCTCATGCAACAACAAGTACCATCAAAGATCAGCTATTTGAATCTTGATCTTCCGTACACAAACACCGCCTATTCTCTTAGAAAGATGTCTTAATGCTTAAAGTCTTACTCTTCTTCTATATGATGTGGTGCTTCGGGGAGAACGGCCTTCAGGTCATTGGTGATATCACGTAATACTTTATAAATCTCATGTAAGGATGGATGAGATTCATCTCTGGAAGTGAACTCATGAACCATGCCATCAACTTCAATAGAACTTGCCCCTGGTACATTTGTTAGACCACCGTCTTTCATTGCCTTTCGAAGTTTGCTCACATCATCCCACCTCTCCTGTTCTGCATAAATATTTGATAGGAGAATATAGTTGCCACTATTGTGAGGCTCAAGCCGAATTAGATGCAACAAAGCTTGTTCCCCAAGCTCAGCATCGCCATGGGTCCGAGCAGCAGCAAGAAGAGCTCCCCATATTGCTGCATTTGCCATGAAAGGCATGCCCTTAACTAAGTCTTGAGCTTCCATCAAACAGCCAGCACGGCCAAGTAAATCCACCATGCATCCATAATGTTCAACTCGTGGCTTAATCCCGTACTGAGACATCATGATTTTGAAATACCAGCGACCCAAGTCAGTCAGTCCAATGTGGCTACACGCTGACAGGATTGCAAGAAAAGTAACGTCATTTGGTGCCACATTCTCCCTCTCCATCCGGCGAAACATCTCAACAGCTTCCAGACCAAGGCCATGCAACGCAAATCCAGCGATCACCGTCGTCCAAGTCACAACGCTCTTCTGCTCCATACCCTCAAACACCTCCACCGCCTTGCCAACACACCCGCATTTGAGGTACATGTCAATGATCGCATTCATCAGCGGTATATGCAAGCATAAGCCCGCTTCACCACGGATCTGTGCACCCACTCCCCCAAATCAACCGCACCAAGATCTCCGCAAGCCGACAGCACCGACAGCAATGCTATCCCATCAGGCTCGATCCCCTCCTCCACCTGCATCCTCCGGAACACCTCGATCGCCTCCACCGGCCGTTTCATCTGTGCGTATGCCCCAATCACAGTCGTCCACGACACCACGTTCCTCTGCGGCATAACATCGAACAATCACGCGCACGGCCAAGTTCCCGGACTTCACATACCCCGAGATGGTGACATTCCAGCAAAAGATGTCCTTGTGGATGTTTCATCGAACACGGTACGTGCGGAGGATATGCTGCCGCAGGAGAAGTAGGTCTGGATGAGGCTCGTCGAGACGTGCGCGTCGGAGGCGAGCCCGGCGCGGACGACGAGGGAGTGGAGCTGCGGGCCGAGGGTGGCACGCAGGTGGGGGATCCGGGCGGCAGCGTTGAGGGATACGGAGGGGTGGATGGTGCGGAGGAGGGCGAGGGCGTGGGGCCGGAGCGGGAGGCGGAGGGAGGCGAGGAGGAGCGCGGAGAGGAGGCGCGCGTTGCGGTGGCCGCCGCGGGGGAGGAGGAAGGCGTGGGCCTGCAGGAGGTGGCGCGGGGTGTCGAGGCGGGTGAGGAGGGTGAACGCGCGGTGGAGCGCCAGGGGCAGAGGCGGCGGCATGCGGGGAGTTTGCGCCGAGGAGACTGCCCGACGGTGCCGGACTTGGCGCCGTTCGTAGCGGCGGGAGTGTTTTGATTCAAGCCCGAGCAAATGTTTTTTCTAGGTCCCGTGTCCACCGTGTCCGTTCTTTGTCCGCCCCTATCCCGCTGTCAATCACACAATCCCTCCACATTCCCACCTACTTCGACCTCTGCTAACTCTAGTCGCCGTTGGCCAAGTACCAATCGACGCCATGGCTGCCCGCGACATCTCAACTCGTCCGCCACCGCCGAAGTGTCATCTTCGTTATCCTCCGCCGTCATCGAAGCACCCATCAAAAGGGAGCAAACCAAAGGAGCAGATCCAGAAGCGGGTTGACGTGTCGACGCCGAGACCGCCAACCTGCATCGAAGTCATCTACGTGCCCTAAGCCGATGTGGTGGCGCAACAAACCCTCCTCATGTTGGCCACCTTCACCATGGCGGCGATAAAAGACTCAAGATGCTCCCAAAATCACCTACCCTAGAACTCGTTTCGCCCGCGCTCTCATAGTCCCCGCCGATGTACAACTATCTCCCTGGTAACGTGTTGCAACCAGCTATGAGCCGGTTCTCTCCGCGCTCATTATCCTTTGAGGTCGAAGAGTCTCTGTTTGTCCTCCCGTCGCCGCCACAGCCATCGGCGCTTCCCGTCGATGCAACGGCTGCCATGAACGATCACGCAGGGTGCGTTCTCGGAGGCCCGCAACTTGTTCGGTGAAATTTCCATGGTCGCGCCCATGCCCGCCAACACTATACGCTTTGCAATCTTTGATTGACCACGACTATATTGTTGTATTTTGTGTGAATCTTACTCGCAAATTGGATTGTGCATACCTACTATGATGAAGTTATGAATGATATGATCAATGATGGTTGACAAGAGGTTGGGGAAGGGAGCGGTCAACTGGCGTGAGAGAGCATGTCTAATGGTGCCGGACGTGGCATGTTTGATGTTCTGGTAGAGGGAACATTTGATGTTGAGCTTACACAAGTGACACAAAGCCAAAAGAACCGAATCATACACCGCGGATGAGTACAAGGTGTAGTGTGACACATGGATTGAGGTTGGACAAGACCCTATTTGTGGTGCCGATCAAAAGAGAGAGCCTATTGGAGAAGAATATATTAGTATTTCCGTGAAAAAAAAAGTACCCTTTTCAAATTTGCAGCGGTCGCCATGAAAATTCTTTACAACATAGGTGGCGGTCTGCTGGAACTGCCTATGACCTCGAAGTTGTATGACATGGTGACGGTGGTAGAGAATGGAGTGCGGCGTGGCCAGCGACGGAAACGAAGGGGAATAGGGAGAGCCGGCGAGCTAGAGGAAGGTGGGCATCGAGGCGAAACTATTATTTATAGTTTATACACCTCGGTAAGCGGGAAGGCGGTGCGCCGTTATTAATGCTACGCGCGCGGAAACCGCAACGTCGGCGCGTGGTTCTGGCGCTGGCGCCGACGTTAATGCGATGCATGTGCGAAGTCGTCACGTCGCCTGTAGAACCGTACGTCGAAGTGACCGCTATCAGGCTGGAACGACCTCTCCTGCACGGCGCCATTAATTACATCTAATCAAATGCGCGTCTGTTATGATATAGGAGGCCCACCTGTCGGCGGACGCGTTGGGGAGATTATCTGACGTCCCCGAATCGGACTCCAAGCTTGAGATGGCGTGGGGTGACCGGTGACCGTAGAGTGCTGGAGCGGCGGCAAGGCGACCCATCTGGATGCCCAAAGAGCCGGCCACACCGCCCGGACGTACAGCACGGTATGCCCTTTTCTGACCGCTAGCCGGTCGATGCCGAGTTGCCGACAAGGCCACACGTGAAGTTGGCCGTCCCCGTACCTCGAAAGCAGAAAAACAGGTGTGCCGCGGCAGCGACGGCGAGAGCCGATCGATGTCGGCCTTGGCCAGAAGATCCGGTACGTACGTACGTGGTGGGCGCATGCAGCCGCAGCATGACAGACTGACAAACTAACTCCTCGTCACGTCAGTTGTTCCATGCATGAGGTGTGTACTCTCGTCGCAAGTTGCATGAATAATAGAGGTTGGCGTATATACGATCAAAATGTCCCTAGGCTACGTCTGCTCCAAACGTACAACATTCGAACCAAGGCTCACTGGTAAATTTTAAGATGTGCTCCCGTCATGAGTATAAATAAAGATCTCTAAAATAATTTAAAAACATGATAAAATCCTTGAACCACCTAGCGACGAGTACGAAGCGAGTCAAATTCGTGTCACCATCATCGGCCCTCCAACGCGAGCCTAGCAAATCTGTTGTACAAGACAATTGAAAAGTATAGTCGTAATAAGACCACAAAGAACCAACGAAGTAGAACAACAATCGTCGTTGACACGGGCAGAGTTACGTTGAAGCCGAACTAAGCCATGGCCTGCCCAGCCCAGCAACACCGATGAGTGAGAAAGATATTGACCCGTGAAAGAAAAAAATGGGTCTTCTTTGTGCTGGCCCGCCCAACAATCTGGTTGCAGCTCCACCGTGGTCGTCGATGATACTAAGTAAACCGAAAGGTACCTACAACCACACCAATGAATACGCACACCGATCAAATAACAAGAGGCAGGAGATCCATCGGGAAGACACTCCATGTGTCCTCCACCAGGGTTGGACGCATCGTCGGAATGGAGATAGTGCGTTGGATCTTATTCTAAATTCATGATGTCACTGTTTCTCACCATTCTCATGAAAGACGCTGGAACAAGAAGGGAAGCGTTCCGTTGAAGAGAGGTTGTAGACTTGTAGTCCACCGTACCTCCAAACTCCAAAGGGCCGAAGACAGGAATGACGAGCGCATCACCAGTGAGAGGAGCGAAAACCCAAATTGTCTATATAGCGTACTCCTCTGTCCTTGGAGGGCGAACGGTTCTGTGGAACGCGTCTCACTTGTTGCATCTTGCTCTGCATAGTAACCGTAGTTATGTCAAGTCGTGGGAAACTACTACGTGCGACTACTGCCTCCTCTGAGTGACAAATATATAAATTTGGACATTGACATGGATTTCACAAAGTCACCCTTTCAGGGCTACCATCTATTTGATAACTATATTGCTCAACAAATATGGCACGGAAATGTATTTCATGCATGATAGATCTAGTCATAACGGCAGTATTACAAAATGTTTGTAATATTTACTATTAAATTGAAATCTGACGTGATGCTTGGTGATGGTAAGTCGTTAATTGGGCCGCCTCTCCTCCTGCGAGAGGCCAACGTAATGGTTGTAATGATAAGTCGTTAACTGGGGCTTGTCTCTTCCCTCAAGAGGCCCATTTGGTACGTCTCCTTTGCCGAATCGTTTCCTCCGTGACGGGAGCACCTACTCCACGCGTTACGCGGAGGTAGCTACGCTTCCGCGTACCCCCGAACGCTAGTGGGCTCGGCCCACTTACGGTCGCCTTTTCGCGCAGGAAGGCATCGCATGGCTCGGACTATTTCCTGCTTTGTCGTGGCAAGTTTTCCTGTTTCTTTTGCACGTTCTGCTGCTTCGCCTTAAAAAATGGTCCGTTTGTGTGCTTCGTGTTCAACAAAATAAGTCAACACAAAAATATTTCAATTTAAAATAAAATGTACACGAAAATTATGCGAATCAACGGGTAGGTTCCATTCCTGTACTCGGTTTCGAGTTTCGCCGATTGTAACTTCTCAATTTCTAATCGATGTTCGGAACTTTTTATACGAATTTTGTCAAATTAGTCGCACTCGGTTGACCGTTTGAAATATACCTTGACGAGTAGGTTAATCTCAATATATCGCACAACTTTTGTGCTGTAATTTTTCTATTTTGACGGTCATAGAGCAGATCCGTCCAGTGTACCTCTCGTCTCTAACTTGTGTTGCCGCTTCTCGCCGCGGTTAACTCCGCCATCATCGGTGCACTAACACCGTCCTGCGAGGCCACCGCCCTGCACCGCTGCCACCGTGTCGTTGTCTAGCTCGTCGCTCTTCATGGTTTTGTCACGCAGATTGTTCTAAGTTGAAAAATGTGAACATTTTTGAAATATGAATAATTTCAAATTTAATCGGTTTCCAAAATCTGAACCATTTTTAAAATGATCATTTAAAATATGAATTTAAATTATTTTTGAACGATTTTAAAAAAAGTGAACAAAATAAGTATTTGAATGGAAATTATTTTTGAACGATTTTAAAAGGCGAACAGAAAAAATTCTGTGAACGGAAATTGTTTTTGAACGATTTTCAAAAAGTGAACAAAAAATAGGTATTTGAACGGAAATTATTTTTGAACGATTTTAAAAGGCGAACAGAAAAAGTCTGTGAACGAAAATTATTTTGAACGATTTTCAAAAAAGTGAACAAAATAGGTATTTGAACAGAAATTATTTTTGAACGATTTTAAAAGGCGAACAGAAAAAAGTCTGTGAACGGAAATTGTCTTTGAACGATTTTCAAAAAGTGAACAAAAAATAGGTATTTGAACGGATATTATTTTTGAAATATGTGAACATTTTTTAAATATGAACAATTTTTTAATCTTAACATTTTTAATATTAAAAAAATTCAAAATATTAAATTTTAAATAATATATAAAAATAAAACAGAAAGGAAAAACAAACAACCAAAAAAGAAAAACGAAAAAGAAACAGGAAAAATAAGAAAATAAATAAAGAGAGAAAAAATTAGAAAGGAATAAAGAAAGGAAGAAAAAAGAAAATAAATAAATGTAGTAGAAACATATAAAGAAACGAAACGACAAATGGAAATAATAACAAACAATAAACGATTAAAGAATTAAGCAAGAAAAAGACAAATAAACAAACAGACAAAATGTAAACAGAAAACAAAGAAAGAAAATAAAACGTACACCAAAGAATAACACGATCGTACACCACACACAGAAAAATGGGCCGGCCCATAAACGAGACGGGGGTACGCGCGCTCCCGCAGTACGCGGCAACTAGGAATCACCCTCCGTGACGTACGTCACATAATTTTGTACGTCGTCCCTCATCTCCATGACGGCCCACCGGAACCTTCTAGCTCTCGGCATGGTGCGTCTCGGGATCACGCCGTTGTTCCCCACGTACGGCAGCGGTTCCATGTCCCTTGTCTGCCCAATCTGAGTCAGTGTGTCAGTTTAATTTTATGTATTTGTTGAATAATTGTGTTGAACTTTGATTTCACACATTGTGTTATCAATGTTATTTTGTGGCTGAAGAGATTTTATACATCTATCGGTCAAAAAACCTAATCAAAGAACAACTCCACCTCCACACTAAATGAATTGATGTTGGACCGTTGCCAATTGAGTTTAAACTAGAAGGGTTGGCGCGCTTTGCTGCGCCCGAGGTTATTATTGTGGTTATCAATACATGACATGCTGATCTGAGTACAGATTAGTGTCTGATACATCATCTGGTACAAACTCATACCATTTTCAGAAAAATATTGCACAGATTGGTCTAGCAAACTGCGGTATAAACTGTATAATACAAAAGTAACAAATTGTGTGGAGGCGAAGGAGTCGTGCGATGCGGTGCTAGTCGAGGTGCAGCCAGAGGCAGAGCTGTCGTATGTCGCTCGTGCTCGTACTTGCAGGGAAGGAGGAGGCACATAGGAAGGGGAAGCGAGGAGGACCTTTCGGGTGGCTCGTCAGCCGGGGCTACAGAAGGGAGTCATTGGTGACCACGCACGGGAGGAGAGAGACGACATTATTCAAGGCCAAATCCCTCACAATCCATGGTGTACTTGAGATGTGATGGTAGATTCGTGGCCGAATCGGTTAGAGTTGTGGCGGAGCTGCCGAATTCGAAACTGAATCGATGAGAGAAGAGGAGGCAGTGGTCACCGGAGAAGAGGCATGAGGCCGGCATGAAAATTCCGATTTTTAGTTGCCGTGCAGGTGTTGGCCTTTCTATTTTATAGCAGCAGTCCAAGTGCTTTATTTTTGCAGCACTTGCCTTTTTCTTTTTGACAAAAAAATTGATAGAATTTTCGTCAAGACCGGTTAACTGTTGGAGCAACATTTTTTTTGCCCCAAATGACTTAATACGGATGGAGTCGATGGTGGCCGCACGCGGGAGGAAAGCGACGGCCGGCATCCCTCCCGATATGTGGTGCCCTTCAGCAATGGACCAGTGGTATTGAATTTGTTGCCGAATCGGTTAGATTTGTGGCGGAACTACCCGATCCGCGGCCAGATCGATGTGAGAAGAGGCGACAATGGTCACCGGAGAAGAGGCGTGAGAGCGACATGAAACTTCCCTTCCGATTGGCAGTTAGCATGCATGTTTTGGCCTTTCTATTATATAGCAGCAGCCCAAGTTTTGTATATTTGCCACATTTGGTGTTTTTTTGTTTGACATTTTTTGATGCAAAATTTACATCAAGTGCAGGGCAGTAGCTATTAGAGGAGTATTTTTGGCTATCTATGTTTTAAAATGGAGCAGCTACTGAAGTATAAGAGAGGGGCAACACTGTTGTGTGCAGTAGATAGAAAAGTAAGTTTCGTATTCAGTTGAACGGACAAATAATATTATTTTTAGCTGGATCTGATGTAACCAATAGAAAGTTGCCATGTGGAGCAACCAATGAGCTTTATTTTTAGAGAGCTTAGTTATTAGAAGGATATTTTCAAACTCAATTTAAAACTATGAACTATAAATTAATAAATAAAGTGAGCTAAGTAGGTCTACCATGATGTGGACATGTGAAAGAAGGAGAGAATATATATCCAATAGATTTTTTTTCAAACTCAATTTAAAACTATGAACTATAAATTAATAAATAACGTGAGCTAAGTGGAGTCTACCATGATGTTGACATGTGGGAGAAGGAGAGGGTACAAATCCTAGGGGGCTTAGTATTTAGAGAGATTATGCATCTTCTATGCACCAAAAATAATGCTTGGACATGTGGTTGTTTTGGGGGTATAAGCACTTAGTTTTGGCCGAGGGTTTGCTCCAATCCGAGACTCCACCATTGGTCACCATGGATGACGCGCTATGGAAGTTTCACTCCCTATTGTGGATGAGTTCATCAGTGGATTATATTGCCTCCGTACCAACACACGGGTATTATGCTAGTATTTTTTAAGTTGTCCGGTGTCATTTCAATGCAAAATAGATATAACGTGTGCGGTGTCATCCGATTGTCATATTTAGAAAAGTGACCCTGGAACAACCTAGAAAATGAGCAATACGAACTTTACAAGGACAAACTCCACGTAGAAAACTTATATACTCTAGAGTATTCAACTTACTTGCACCTATGAGATAGACCTCAATGCACTCTTGAAACCTCTACCACTATGCGAAGATATGTAAGAATGGTACAATTAGACGCAAAGAGCGCATATGAACCTACAGTTAATTTAGATGATATAGATTACTCCTTGGAGGAATGTGATTTTGCTATTCTCACTTATTTTTCTCAATCTAGGAGAATTCGATTCCAACATTTTTTAAATTGCAACGTCGTGAACACCAAACAACTATTGCTTTTCGTTGAACAATATCTTTTGCATTTAGTGCAAGTGTTTTCATTAAAATTGTATAACAAAAAACCTTTATCTTAATATTTAGTAGCATTATTACCATGGATTTTGCTAAGCTTCATAAGAAAATATGGTATCTAATCTTATACGTTGAATAAACCAGAGTTATAAAGAAATAAAAAATGGCAAGAATATTTAAATGGAAGGTGGGACTCGATGATTAGAAAACAATGCAGATCGTAACTTGGTGAATGCTGAAGATGGCTATTCTCAGCTAATGACCTGAAGAATTTTGTCTTTAGTGTAGAAGTGTTATTCCCGGACATGAATCTTATGGTTGTACACAATTATCATCTAGACTCACAAAGATCTCCCTCCGGTGGTGAATGTCCATGCTCCGTATTATGATGATAATTAAAGTTTTTTCTTAATTAACGAGCTCATGCTCCCCAATTGTACTTTTCATTTCCGAACTAAAGAAAACTTATAAGTCCCTAATCTAGTTACTAAGACTAGAAATTAAGCGAGAACACAAAAGACTTCTAGATTAGAGTGCGTAGACTAATACAATCCACTCGAAAACGTGCATCAATCGTAAACACACATGCAGTTTATGTCGTGGTGGTATCACGGCAGATGCCATAGGATGGCTAAAGAGCGGGGCCGATGGACGCTGGTGGATCCGGGAGAGGGCTAGCGCGCTAAGAAGCGCACACAGAAAAGCACACAAGCACAAGAACACACCACGATCTACCCAGGTTCGGGGCCCTCGTGAGGAGGTAACACCCCTACTCCTGCCTATCTCTCTCTATATATCCGAGTATCACAAGTACAATGTGCTCCTCGAGCTGTATGTCTCAACAATGGAGAAGAGCTCAAGGATGAGGATGAAACTAAGGGGGGAAATGAGTCCCAATGCCTCGTCCCTCACGCAGGAGGGGGTGAGGATCTATATATACCCCAACATTAGCAACGGTCACATCACCGTACCGGCACTGCAGACGTGCACGCCTGCGCATCATGATTGTCTCTGCACAGTGGACAGGACGTGGTTTGCCCATGCCCTGCCCCATATCTCTGCTCCCAAGTACAGCCGAGGTCAGCGGTGTCCTTCTCCTGCTCCCACGCGCGTCCTTGGTCAGCAGAGGTGAGCCCGGTCACCTTAGATATACGCCGTACCGCACGCCGCGCTCCCGTGTCAGACGGGATGTGACAGCAGCGCTGACCTCCGTCCGACATAAGGTGCCTCATCTCTATAACCCGACATGGATATGCCGGATTCCCTTTCCTGAATAACCTTCCCTGCACATAAGAAAACACACAAGATACCGACATACATATGTCGGTCATTATGTCTCGGATCCCTTATCTCGGATCCCATGTTTCGGTCAACATAACTCGACTAGGCATGTCGACCACCGTCTCTCGACAACCATACCTCGGTAACCACATGTCGGTTTTTACCAACACCATAACCCGGTCCCTCCTGGGCCCGAGTATGTCGGTTTTTTTGTACTTCGGTCCACTCTTGGACATTGCTTATACCACACCATGACCCTACCCGGGGGTAGCCCCCCGACATTAGTCCCCGAAGCTGGTGCGGTCCTGCAGCCTCGGATGAAGGGCCACACCAGGTTTACAAAACCCAACCAACTTGACCAAAGTATCCGACATAACTATGTCGGACCAAGTCAAATCAACAAGCAACCAATCTCCAACTCCTTCCGACATCCGCTCCTGTTTCTCCGACACAAGAACTCAGGTGAAGGACCATGCCAAGCTTTCACAACCAACTCAACTTAAACCAACTGTCCGACATAACCATGTCGGTTCAACCGTAAAGCCACTAATGACCTCTCCGACTGATTCCGACGTCCGCCCTTATGTCGGTTTTTCCGACATAAGGCAACTGATTTAACCTGATCAAATATCCGACATTCTTATGTCGGTTCATCTCAAGCTTCAAGGACCAAATTTCCCACAACCTTCGAGATCTGCTCCTATGCCGGTCTCTCCGACACAAAAAGATTCCCACGATCTCTTCAAAGATCTCTCCACGGCACGTGGCAGGGAGACGCTGCACGTCTCCTCGGTTCCTGTGCGCGGACATACATACCTCTGCGCGCACGCCGCCCACGTCACGCGCTGTCACGTCCCCAACACACTTGAGTGCGTTTGACCGCAGCGCGGCTCCTCGATTTTCACGCCAGCTACTGCGCCACGAACCGCGCCGCTAGCGGTTACCATTCTGTGGCCCACGATGTGGCCGATCGTGCGGCCGCGATTACCGCAACCGCGCAGATAGTGCGCGGTTAATCCGCGCGGCGGTTACGGGGAACGTGCGCGGTAAAAACGCGAACCGCACACCCCCCACGCCCATAAAAAGGGGAGCGGGGCAACCCTCATCGTCTTCTTCGCCGCTCTTCTTTCTCCTCTTCCTCTCCATCCCTCTGCGCAGAGCACCTCCACCGCGCAGTGCGCTCCGCCACCGCACGCCGCCGAACCTCGCGAGCCCCCAACGAACGGAGCACCTCACGCCACCGCCGGACACGCTCAACTCCGGCACGCCCTGCGCTTCTTCGCCTTGCATCGCCGCCGCAACTCCGGTAAGATCCTCGCCCTTAACACTGCCGATGAACACGTTCATCTTCCCCGATGAACTTGTTCATCCTCTCCGTAGATGCTCTTAAACCCATTTGCTTAGATCCCCTCTAGATTTTCTTCATCGCGTTTCGTATTATCCTTGCAATAGTTCCTCCGTAGATTTTCCTAAGTTTCCACTCATAGATCTTGCATTTATCTTCTATTTTTCCTTCTCCGTAGATCTTCTGGTTAGCTTCTTGTTTACAGATTCTTGTTTCTCTCCGTCGCGCCGATGCTAGAAAGCTCAACGCCGGTGAAATTATGTCCTTTTTTGCAGATTCCGCCGCCGACACGGGCACCCGATTCTCACTTCCTCGCCACACTGCTGAGATGTCGGCTAGCAATACTCCGGAGCCTGCCGACATTCCCGCCGAGGAAAGCGAGCGCGCCGGATGGGAAGGCTCGGATGTCTCCCAAGCCGAGATAGACTGGCTGGTCCGGACCAAGCGAATCCCGGCACAAGTAATATGCCGGATTCCCGGCACAGAGGCCTAGCCGAGTTTGGAATCCGGCGAGCGCGTGGTCTTCGTCGCGCACTTCGAGCGCGGCTTTGGACTCCCGGCGAGCTAGTTCTTCCGAGCTTTCTTGGATCGATTCCATCTTCAACCCCATCACCTTCCAGCCAACGCCATCACCACTCTCTCGGCGTGCGTCTCTTTCTCCAAGGGATACCTCGGACTCTGGCCCACCGTTGAGCTTTGGGCCAAGTACTTCCAACTCCGAAAGCAGAGCGTCCCGAACCCAGATAAGACCCTCCCCAAAGAAATGACTCCTTTCGGCGCCGCCACAATTATACCTCGGAAAGCCTCCATCTTTCCTCGGGTTCAAGGCCTGGAGTCCTGCCGGAAGTGGCAGCGCACGTTCTTCTACGTGAAGAGCCCGGACCATGTTGATCTTCTGAACCTGCCGACATTCAGTCTCGGTGCCCCCACGGAGCAGTTTAACTGGTCACTCAACCCGAAGGAGACGAACCTCGAGATCAATCAAATTCACTATATCGTCAACCAGCTTGTGGAGGGAGGTTTAACGAGCGATGATCTCTTGAGGACCTTTATCAGCCGCCGAGTCTCCCCCTTCAAGCACGGTTCACAAGATTTGCCACATGAGTGGCAAGTATGATCCAACTCAGACCAGCACCCACGAGCTGACCAAACCCGAGGTCAGAAGACGCGTCAACGCCATTGCCCGAACAACGATGACAGAGGAGTGGGAATGGGGTATGAAACCTCATGATAGAACTCGGCTTCTGGAGCAAGTAAGTAACTTGCAATTCAGACCGACATACTTTTCCTGCCGAGATAACTCTTATGTCGGCTCCATACTTGGCTCCTAAAATAACTCGGATTTACTGTTTCTGACTTGCAGAGGTTTACTCGGCAAAAGACTGAAGATGGAGAGGATCCCTCCGCCAAATGGGGCAAAGATATACCTGCCCCGGCCGTCACCGAGGTAGATGACCCGGATGATGAGGATCAACTGCCGATTCCGGCTGCTGGCGCCCTGATACGTCTCCAACGTATCCATAATTTCTGCTGTTCCATGCTTATATTATACCATTTGCTACATGTTTTATATACACTTCGTATCACTTTTATGCATTTTCTGGGACTAACCTATTAACAAGATGCCACAGTGCCAGTTCCCTGTTTTCTGCTGTTTTTGGTTTCAGAAAGTTACTTCTGGAAATATTCTCGGAATTGCACGAAACAAAAGGCCAGGTCCCTATTTTTCCAGCACGTACACGGAGTCCGAAGGAGAGACGAAGATGCCACGAGGTGGCCAAACCACCAGGTGGCGCGGCAGTGGGCCCAGCCGCGCCTGGAGGTGGTTTGGGCCCCTCGGGGGTCCGCCGACATCGCCCCTTCGCCTATTTATTCCCCGAGACGCGAAAACCCTAAAACACCGAGCCTTTCATCCAGAACATATTCGCTGCCGCCGCCGTCGTCAACCCTAACTCGGGGGGTTCCTGAAGCTCTTCCCGGCACCCTGCCGGAGAGGGGAATCATCACCGGAGGGCTCTACATCGCCATGCCCGCCTCCGGAGTGATGCGTGAGTAGTTCATCCTTGGACTATGGGTCCATAGCAGTAGCTAGATGGTTGTCTTCTCCACTTGTGCCATCATGTTTAGATCTTGTGAGCTGCCTATCATGATCAAGATCATCTTATTGTAATGCTACATGTTGTGTTTGCTGGGATCTGACTTATATTGATACCTATGTGGAGCTGAATATTATATTATCATGTCTATGTCATTTGTGATCTTGCATGCTCTCCGTTACTTGTTGAAGCCTTGGCCACGTGAATACTTGTAACTCCAAGAGGGGGTATTTATGCATGATAGTTGGGTTCAACCTCTATTTAACCTGGGATAGTGACAGCAAGTTCTAAGGTTGTAGATGTGTTGTTGCCACTAGGGGTAAAACAGCAATGCTTTATTCAAGGATGAATGTATTGTTTACATTACGCACATTACTTAATGCAATTGTCTGTTGCTTGCAACTTAATACTGGAAGGGGTACGGATGTTAACCGGAAAGTGGACTATTTAGGCATAGATGCATGCTGGATAGCGGTCTATGTACTTTGTCGTAATGCCCAAATGAATCTCATAGTAGACACCACAGCTCACACATGCATGTTATATGCACTTATCAATTGTCAATTGCCCAGCTGTAATTTGTTTACCCAGCATGTTAGTTATCTTATTGGAGAGACACCACTAGTGAACTGTGGACCCCGGTCCATTCTTTTACATCTGAAATACAATCTACTGCAATCATTGTTCTCTACTGTTTTATGCAAACAAACATCATCTTCCATTCGATACGTTTAACCCTTTGTTTTCAGCAAGCCGGTGAGATTGACAACCTCACTGTTAAGTTGGGGCAAAGTAGTTTGATTGTTGTGCAGGTTCCACGTTGGCACCGGAATCCCTGGTGTTGCGCCGCACTACACTCCTCCACCAACACCTTCGAAGCAAACCTCGTTTTCCTACTGGTCCGATTAAACCTTGGTTTCATACTGAGGGAAAACTTACTGCTGCACTCATCATACCTTCCTCTTGGGGTTCCCAACTGACGTGTGACGTACAAGCAATTGTTTCTGGCACTATTAACCTAGAGCCACCAACAACGTTTTCTGGCGCCGTTGCCGGGGAAAACAGAATTGCTTCTGCAAGGGGAGTCTCTCACACCCAATCTCTTTACTTTGTTATTTGTCTTGCTTAGTTTATTTTTATTTTTTTTGTTTGCTTTCTCTATATCAAAAACACAAAAAAATTAGTTACTTGTCTTGCCTAGTTTATTTTTATTTTGTTTTGTTTGCTTTCTCTATATCAAAAACACAAAAAAATTAGTTACTTGTTTAATTCAGTTAATTTTGTTTTTCAAAATGAATACTCCTGAGAACACTAAGTTGTGTGACTTCACTAGCACAAACAACAATGATTTCATATGCACTCCTATTGCTCCACCTGCTTCTACAGCAGAATTTTATGAAATTAAACCTGCTCTATTAAATCTTGTTATGAAAGAGCAATTTTCTGGTGTTAGTACTGATGATGCTGCTGCCCATCTTAATAACTTTGTTGAACTTTGTGAAATGCAAAAGTATAAGGATATGGATGGGGATATTATAAAACTGAAACTTTTTCCTTTCTCCTTGAGAGGAAGAGCTAAAGAATGGTTGCTTTCTTTGCCTAGAAATAGTATTAATTCTTGGACAAAATGCAAAGATGCTTTCATAGGGAAATATTATCCTCCTGCTAAGATTATATCCTTGAGAAGTAGCATTATGAATTTTAAACAACTTGATAATGAACATGTTGCTCAAGCTTGGGAAAGAATGAAATCTTTGGTGAAGAATTGTCCCACTCATGGACTGACTACTTGGATGATCATCCAAACCTTTTATGCAGGATTAAATTTTTCCTCAAGGAACTTATTGGATTCAGCCTCTGGAGGAACCTTTATGTCCATCACTTTAGGTGCAGCAACAAAGCTACTTGATGATATGATGATCAACTATTCTGAATGGCACACCGAAAGAGCTCCTCAAGGTAAGAAGGTAAATTCTGTTGAAGAAACCTCCTCTTTGAGTGATAAGATTGATGCTATTATGTCTATGCTTGTGAATGGTAGATCTCATGTTGATCCTAATAATATTCCTTTAGCTTCATTGGTTGCTCAAGAAGAGCATGTTGATGTAAATTCATTAAAAACAACAACTTCAACAACAATGCTTATAGGAATAATTTTGGTAGCAACAATTATAAGCCTTATCCTTCAAATGGTTATGGTAATTCTTATGGTAATTCCTACAGCAACAATAGAAGTGTGTCCTCTGATCTTGAAGCTATGCTTAAAGAATTTATTAGCACACAAAAAGCTTTCAATAAAACTGTTGAGGAAAAGTTTGAAAAAATTGATGATCTTGTCTCTAAAGTTGATAGTCTTGCTCATGATGTTGAAATTCTAAACTGAAAGTTATGCCTAATGAAGTTAAAGATATTAAGTCATTTGCTACAGCAAATGCCATCCAAGTTCGAATTGATAATAATATTAGGATGTTGGCTGAATTGCATGCTAGGTGGGAAAAAGAGGAAGAACTTGAAAAAGAGAATAGTATAGTTAGAGTTTGTACTATCACCACCACTAGTAATGCTAATGTTTCACATGCTAGTAAACCTCCTACTATTGATGGTAATGTTATTGGTGTTGATAATGTCTCTACTACTTCTGCAAAGCGTTTGAAATTGCCTAAAACTGCTGAAACTTTTTCTGATAAAAGTGCTGAAATTTTTCAAACTATTGGAGACAATGGTTCCACCACCATTGACAATAATGATTTTGATTTTGATAATTGTAACATCTCTGAAGTTATTATGTTCTTGCAAAAATTAGCTAGAAGTCCCAATGCTAGCACAATTAATTTGGCTTTTACAAAGCATATTACAAATGCTCTTTTGCAAGCTAGGGAGGAGAAGTTGAAACTTAAAGCTTCTATTCCTAGAAATTAGAAGATGGTTGGGAACCCATCATTAAGGTAAAGGTGAATGATTTTTATTTCAATGCCTTGTGTGATCTTGGTGCAAGTGTTTCAGTTTTGCCCAAGAAGCTTTATGATATTCTTGATTTGCCACCTTTGGAACATTGTTATTTGGATGTTTTTCTCGCTGATAATGCTATGAAGAAACCTTTGGGGCGAGTTAATGATGTTTTTATTACGGTAAAAGATAACCTTGTCCCCGTTGATTTTATTGTTATGGATATTGAATGCAATGCATCTTGTCCTATTGTTTTGGGAAGACCTTTTCTTCGAACTGTTGGTGCCATCATTGATATGAAAGAAGGTAATATAAGGTACCAATTTCCTCTCAAGAAAGGTATGGAACACTTCCCTAGGAAGAGAATGAAGTTACCTTTTGACTCTATTGTTAGAGCAAGTTATGATGTTGATGCTTCTTCTCTTGACAACACTTGATTTTCACTTTCTGCGCCTAGCTGAAAGGCGTTAAAGAAAAGCGCTTATGGGAGACAACCCATCATTTTTATTTGCTGTTATTTTTGTTTTCTTTGAGTCAAGGATTTTTGTTACTTCTGTAGCAACTCCTTTGTATCTTTATTTTATTGCAATGTTGTGCCAAGTAAAGTTCTATATTGAAAGTTGATGCAAGATTTGGATTTCTGCGCAGTGACAGATTTTTAGCTGTCACGGATTTGAGCTTATCTCCCTGTAGAAAATTCAAAAAATTCTGAGAAAAATCACGCATATTCCTGAGATATGTACGCAACTTTCATTATTTTAGGCCAGATCCATCTGAGCAACTTAAGTGCCTCGAAAAAATTCGTTATTCCAGACTGTTCTGTTTTTGACAGATTCTGCCTTTTGTTTTGCATTCGCTCTTTTACTGTGTTTGTGTGGATTTCTTTGCTCCACAAAGCATTGGTGGCTGTAGCTAATGTCCAGAAGCTTTGGGATTGATTGTATCATTACAGAATATGAGAATTTTTGATTATGCACTAACCCTCTAATGAGAACTGTCTTGAGTTTGGTGTGAAGGAAGTTTTCAAGGATCAAGCGAGAAGGGTGATATTATGTGATCAAGAAGAGTGAAAAGCCTAAGCTTGGGGATGCCCCCGTGGTTCATCCCAACCATATTCAGAGAGACTCAAGCGTCTAAGCTTGGGGATGCCCAAGGCATCCCCTTCTTCATCAACAAACTTATCAGGTCATCTCTAGTGAAACTATATTTTAATTCTTTCACATCTTATGCGCTTTACTTGGAGCGTCTGTGTGTTTTTATTTTTGTTTTTGTTTGAATAAATTCGGATCCTAGCAATCCTTGTGTGGGAGAGAGACACGCTCCGCTTTTTCATGTGAATACTCATGTTCTTCACTTATATTTGTTGAGTATTCTTAACTAGCTACTGCAGTGCTTTTAGCTCCTGTTTTTCGTGCATCTCTTCGAGCTGTTAGCACTTGTTTATAAATACTCTCTTGCTGCATTATATTATCATTTGGAGAGTTTATGTTTAATTAAAGTTATTGGTGTTTGTTTGGAAGAAAGAAAATGCTACATGTAGTAGTTGGTATTGGAAAAGACATATGCATTCTTGTAGATCATTGTCTTGTTTTGATTTGATGCTTTGCAATTGTTTTGAGCTCTCAAGTAGATCATGTTTAAGCTCTTGCATCATGTAGTTAAAGCCTAGTAGTGGAGAACTACTGTAGAGCTTGTTGAGACTTGTGATGCATATTTGTTCTCTCTAAGGTCTAGATATTTTCTGGTAAAATGTTTGAGCAACAAGGAAGACAGTGTAGAGTCTTATAATACTTGCAATATGTTTTTATGTGATTCTTGCTGTACCGGTTTATACTTGTGTTTGCTTCAAACAACCTTGCTAGCCTAAACTCTGTACTGAGAGGGAATGCTTCTCGTGCATCCAAAACTTGAGCCAAAACCCATGCCATTTGTGTCCACCATACCTACCTACTATGTGGTATTTCCTGCCATTCCAAGTAAATATTTCATGTGCTACCTTTAAACTATTCAAAACTTTATTACTCCTTATTTGTGTCAATGTTTTATAGCTCATGAGGAAGTATGTGGTGTTTTATCTTTCAATCTTGTCATTTACTTCTGACAGACTTTCACCTGGACTAGTGGCATATACATCCGCTTATCCAATAATTTGCAAAAAGACCTGGACTAGTGGCATATAATCTCCAACGTATCCATAATTTCTGCTGTTCCATGCTTATATTATACCATTTGCTACATGTTTTGTATACACTTCGTATCACTTTTATGCATTTTCTGGGACTAACCTATTAACAAGATGCCACAGTGCCAGTTCCCTGTTTTCTGCTGTTTTTGGTTTCAGAAAGTTACTTCTGGAAATATTCTCGGAATTGCACGAAACAAAAGGCCAGGTCCCTATTTTTCCAGCACGTACACGGAGTCC
Organism: Poa pratensis; assembly: GCA_947311845.1. NCBI lineage: Eukaryota > Viridiplantae > Streptophyta > Magnoliopsida > Poales > Poaceae > Poa > Poa pratensis. The sequence goes on along the minus strand of CAMZMU010000109.1, from coordinate 6,160,050 downwards.
GAAGGAGAGACGAAGACTCGCCACGAGGTGGCCAAACCACCAGGTGGCGCGGCAGTGGGCCCAGCCGCGCCTGGAGGTGGTTTGGGCCCCTCGGGGGTCCGCCGACATCGCCCCTTCGCCTATTTATTCCCGAGACGCGAAAACCCTAAAACACCGAGCTTTTCATCCAGAACATATTCGGTGCCGCCGTCGTCGTCAACCCTAACTCGGGGGGTTCCTGAAGCTCTTCCCGGCACCCTGCCGGAGAGGGGAATCATCACCGGAGGGCTCTACATCGCCATGCCCGCCTCCGAGTGATGCGTGAGTAGTTCATCCTTGGACTATGGGTCCATAGCAGTAGCTAGATGGTTGTCTTCTCCACTTGTGCCATCATGTTTAGATCTTGTGAGCTGCCTATCATGATCAAGATCATCTTATTGTAATGCTACATGTTGTGTTTGCTGGGATCTGACTTATATTGATACCTATGTGGAGCTGAATATTATATTATCATGTCTATGTCATTTGTGATCTTGCATGCCCTCCGTTACTTGTTGAAGCCTTGGCCACGTGAATACTTGTAACTCCAAGAGGGGGTATTTATGCATGATAGTTGGGTTCAACCTCTATTTAACCTGGGATAGTGACAGCAAGTTCTAAGGTTGTAGATGTGTTGTTGCCACTAGGGGTAAAACAGCAATGCTTTATTCAAGGATGAATGTATTGTTTACATTACGCACATTACTTAATGCAATTGTCTGTTGCTTGCAACTTAATACTGGAAGGGGTACGGATGTTAACCGGAAAGTGGACTATTTAGGCATAGATGCATGCTGGATAGCGGTCTATGTACTTTGTCATAATGCCCAAATGAATCTCATAGTAGACACCACAGCTCACACATGCATATTATATGCACTTATCAATTGTCAATTGCCCAGCTATAATTTGTTTACCCAGCATGTTAGTTATCTTATTGGAGAGACACCACTAGTGAACTGTGGACCCCGGTCCATTCTTTTACATCTGAAATACAATCTACTGCAATCATTGTTCTCTACTGTTTTATGCAAACAAACACCATCTTCCATTCGATACGTTTAACCCTTTGTTTTCAGCAAGCCGGTGAGATTGACAACCTCACTATTAAGTTGGGGCAAAGTAGTTTGATTGTGTTGTGCAGGTTCCACGTTGGCACCGGAATCCCTGGTGTTGCGCCGCACTACACTCCTCCACCAACACCTTCGAAGCAAACCTCATTTTCCTACTGGTCCGATTAAACCTTGGTTTCATACTGAGGGAAAACTTACTGCTGCACTCATCATACCTTCCTCTTGGGGTTCCCAACTGACGTGTGACGTACAAGCAATTGTTTCTGGCACTATTAACCTAGAGCCACCACGCCCCTACCTCGGGTAAGCCTCGAGCCCGAGCCTCAATCCGAGATTGGTCAGACGACGATGATTGCGAAATGTTAGAGGTACTTGATGCTCGTCCCATCGCCTATGCTCACCCATTAACCTCGGCCTCAGCTAACCCGGGCGGCCCTGCTCCGAGTGCACGCCCTGCTACTACGGGCAAACAAGTTGGATCTCGCAAGCGTGCGGAGACCGGTACCTCGAATACCGGGACCTCCACATCCTCAGATCCAGCAGCACCGAAAGCGAAGCGGCAGAAGAAAGGAGCGGTTAAGCCGACACGGGCCAAGAAGACACCGCCAGTTTCTCAAGGGTAAGATACTCTTTGCGACATACGCTCGTTTCCCTTTCTTCCTTTTCCCGGGATAATATTTCCCCGAGATAACATCTTTTCTTGTTTCAATACAGTGATGCCCTTGAGGTTAACCAGAGCGCCTCCTCCATGCGCTCACCCCTTCCGACAGCAGCGGAACCTCGGTCAACTGACTCCGGGGTACACGCCACCCATCCATCATACTGCTGCCGGCTCCTGATGCCGCACTTGGAGGAGGTCAAAGCACTCCCGAGGTCGTGGTCCTCGACCGAGATGTTGGCTCCGGTGCCCCCACCGCGGACTCTGACATTCCGCGGGCCGACACTTCGGTAGCACCGGACCCACAGCAACCATCACCACAACCACAACCACAACAGCCGCACCAACAACCACAGCAGCAGCAACCGGAGCAACAGCAACAGCAACAACAACAACAGCAACAGCAACAGCAGCAACAACAGCAGCAGCCACCGCCGAAGCCCACCACAAAGTCCACCGAGCTAGCAACTCGGAAAGCTACTCCACCGCCCAAGCCGCACCGAGTCAAGTGGCCACCGGGAAACAACTTGCCAACCCGGAAAAACAAGTGGTGTTGACTCCAACCACTACACCGGCCCACCAAGCACTCACCGCCTCCGTCTCCCGAGTTTCCACTGGCAGCTGGGGTTTTCCTCAGCTCCGAACTCGAAGCGGGCATAGCTTGGGCTCGGAGGAGCAGTACCATATGGACTGGAATGCCGCCGACACTAACGAGGTCTCTTCTGCGAATCCGGCCACCCAACATCCAGCTAGACCCAGCGCACTTGCTCAGGCCATGCACAACTTGCAACTTTCGACCCTTCGAGCCAGCAGGCTTGCCGAGGTATTTTTTCCTCAGCCAGACCTTTCTTTCCTTTGTAATAGATGATAAACATATATAATCCCTAGTCCCGAGATTCGGGTCGAGTGACCGACGCTCGCCCGAGTAAAGATCATTCGGCGCGAATCTTCACAAAATTTCCATCGTTAATCTCAAAAAATCCGACACCCAAGATCCGACATCCAGTCCCCGAGATTCTTGTTGAGTTTAACTCGGCATGAATCTTCAAAAAATCCGACATCCAGTCCCCGAGATTCTTGTCGAGTTTAACTCGGCATGAATCTTCAAAAAATCCGACATCCAGTCCCCGAGATTCTTGTCGAGTTTTACTCGGCATGAATCTTCAAAAAATCATACTAACCCTTTGCTCTTTTCAGGAGTGCACCAATGCCCGGACTGCAGTATTCCAGAAGCTGCTTCTGGACCGCAACAAACTCAAGAGGTCCCACAAGCAGCTTCAGGAGGCGCTGAAGAACAAGGACGCCGTGCACGCCACTGCCCTCCAGAAGGAACAACACGAAGTGTCTCGGCTCCAGGAGGAACTTGCTCGAGTCCAGGGCGAGAAGACCGAAATTGAGAAGGCCCTGATGCAGAGGGAGGAAGCTGCGCAAAAGCACAAGGAAATCCTCGAGGAGACCGAGGTTCGCGCTACCTCGGCACAGGAAGAACTGGATGCCCTCAAGGCAAAATGCGACATCTGGCTGGCCGAGCTCACCCGGATCAACCACGAGATGGACAGTAAGTTTCCTTTATCCTCTCTCTTTGTTTCCATTGCTTGTACCGACATTAAATATATGCCGGTATATAACTCAATTCGGTGATAGCTTTTCTGTCTTCAGATCACTTTTCCCACTCCAAGGCCGCTGCAATCAACACTACCCGCAGGGCACGAGCAAAAAGAGCAGAAGCTGGCCCAATCTCGGAGGAATGGGACATTGAAGATCATTTGACTGCTTTGAATGCTCGCATATCCCTCTGAAGAGCATTGGTACTGAACTCCTTGATGCTGGTATCCGGGTTTACCGAGCTCTATGGCCAAACTCTGTGACTCCAATTTCCATCTCCGAGTTATCCAAGTGCCTGCTTGCTGCCGAGACAAGGCTCCGAGAATGGAGATCCTCCTCAGCCCGTGCCAGCGCAGACCAAGCTTTGACTTTCGTGCTCTCTTGGTACGAGTCAATCAACCTCGATGCCGTGCGGTCCCTGCGCCAAGGCTCAAAATGGACTTCAGATCCGACACTTATCATGGCCAGCTATGCTCCCACTTGAAGCTTCCTTCCTGGTCCAGCCTACTCGGAGGATGAAGATGATGAGGATGATGAAGAGGGTGATGACGAGGAAGATGACGTCGATGAGGAGATCGAGGTCGAAGCTCCCGACACTGCCACTGCCGGAGCAACCGAGACTGCTGCTGCCGGAGCAACCGACATTGCTGCTGCCGGAGCAGCCGACACTGCAAAGCCGACCGCGACCGACACTTCTGAGAAGCCAGCAATGAACCTCGCACCGCTCCAACTGCTCTGAGCTCCTCCGAGGCAACTGCCTAAACTTATCACAAACTGAACCATTAAATCCCCGGAATGCCGGGTGCAGATGTAAATATACTGTTAAGTACTTCGTAGTGCTACTTTCATTTTGCTACCCTTATTGAAAACGGCTTAATGCCGGATCACTTTGCATCACGCCCCGAGTTTACTTTCTTGTTTACTATACTTAGTAATCTTTGCTCTTGTCTACCAATTCGGCGTTCGACAGTCGAGTCACAAGACCAAAATTATAGCATACAGTACTTGTAAAATTTTGAGGTAAGATTCAGAGTCATCCGACACAAAGAAAAGGAAAGAAAAACCGGGTTAGTAAACGACATATGTTGGATCTTTTTAGGACCGAGTCCCCGAGTCATTTTCATGTTTACCATATACCATAACCTCTGCTCTTGACTGCCATTTCGGCGTTCGTCAGTCGAGTCACAAGATCACAACAAAATAGAATACATTACTTGAACTTTGAAACGAGGTCTCAAAACCATCCGACATATGAACAACAAAGATAAAACAGAGATAAAACACAAGCATATGGACAAGGCAGTCCCCGAGTCTCTTCCCGGAGTGCCGGCATTTAATTCAAAGGAAAACCGAGATACATACATTGCGCCCTTATGAGTAAAAGGGTCGGAGTAGAGCTACATTCCAGGGTCTTTTGGTCTCCTCTCCGGATTTGTCCATTACATTTTTCCTCGGTGCCTGCGCATCTATAAGATAGTATGAATCATTGTGCAGAGCCTTGCTCACAATGAACGGTCCCTCCCATGGAGGTGACAACTTGTGTCGGCCTGCACTGCGTTGCACTAGCCTCAGCACCAAATCTCCCTCTCGGAATACCCGAGGGCTGATCTTCCGGCTATGATAGCGTCGGAGATTTTGCTGATATATAGCTGACCGAGATAAGGTCAGTTCTCGTGCTTCTTCGAGCAAATCAACATCATTTTCCCGAGCTTCTTTTGCCTCGGTTTCCGTGTACAGCGCCACTCTCGGCGAGTCATACTCCATGTCGGTCGGCAGGACCTCTTCTGCTCCATAGACCAGAAAGAATGGCGTATAGCCAGTTGAACGATTCGGTGTGGTCCTTAGACCCTACAATACTGCTGGTATCTCCTCTATCCAGCATCCCGGAGTTCGCAACAGTGGTTCAATCAACCGGGCTTTGATACCGGCCAATACCAACGCATTTGCTCTTTCCACTTGCCCATTTGCCTCTGGGTGTGCCACGAGGCTATATCCAACTGAATTTTTTTTCCGCACAGAACCGAGCAAACTCTCCCACAGCAAAGTTTGTGCCATTATCCGAGATAATGCTATGGGGGTAACTGTCGGGGGAATACTTTCTGGATTAACCCGCGGCCCAGTGCGACTTACTTTACTCGCACGGACAAAGGCCCACTTGGGAGCAAGCCCAGTATTGAACCGCCATAAGGGGAAAGATCTAGAAGATATCCCGGAGGACGTGAAGACCAAGTAGTCTCCGAGTAGGCCTCTGGGACGTATTCCTTATGGGGAAGTTTCCTTTGTAACCTGGCGAGCCTCTGTGTATATAAAGAGGACTCGCAGGACTTAGAGGGGTCAAGCTATCAAGCCCAAAACCCTAGCTCATACGGCGAGTACCAGATCGGATCGCCTCCATTGTAACACCTCGATTATCATATCAATACCAATCTAGGGTAGGCAGGAAGTAGGTCTTTTACCTCACATTGAGGGGGCCGAACCTGGGTAAATCTGTGTTGATCTTTGTTCCTGCGATCCCAAGCTCGGAGATGCTTGACTCGCGTAATCCCACACCTACGAAGTCATCTATGACACCTGACGTGACAAACCCACGACAGTTGGCGCCCACCGTGGGGCCTGCGGTCAAGAGCGTCACGTTCCGCGCAGGATCCATGAAGGGAGCTGAAGATCTTGTTGTTGGCCGCATCATCACGGTCAATGGCACACCCCTCATTGACGATTCAAGCTGGGGGCCGGAAGCTGACTACCTGGAAACCGGCCACATCATCCCGTTTGGATCGGTCCATGTCTTCGTCGGCTTCATTGGCGGCGAGTCAGAGGATCCATCGCAACATGGCGACTCAGAAGAAGGAGTCGCGGTAACAGTGGACCAAGAAGAAGAATCTATCAACTACGAGTCGCTGCCTCTTGAAGACGAAGAAGGCCAATCCATTGAGTATGTCCTTGAGGAAAGGCTATGCGGAGGCCCTGTGGATGGCGCTCGCCCTCTGTAGAAGATCGGCACGTTGAAGGGGTCTACAGGACCACAGAAGCGGACGAAGGGCTGGGCATGCCACCAGGCAGCTTAGCCCCCACACCGCCGGAAGCAGCAGAACAAGCCGCGCTAGACGCATCAGGAGTCGCGGCATCCGCTGCGATGACGCCAGGAGTCGCGGCCTCAGGAGTCGCAAACAGAGAGACTCCACCTGGAGTTGCGCCTGCGGAATCAGGGTCAAGGGTAGCCCCCAACGCAGCGGTCACGCCGCCACAGGGAAGCGTGTTGCTTACGCCAATATCTGCGGTTAACGCGGCTGCTAGGGTGACAGAATTGGAGGCTACCAGGATCGGGCTATATGATGAAGTCCAGAGAATCGCGGATGAGAGAGCCAGGTTGGCGCGTGAGGAACAGCGCCTCCAACAGGAGCAACTGCGACTCATCGAGGAAACCAATACTCTGCAAGGAGTACAGGCCACCTTGCCACACAGACGCCATGCGAGTCGCCTGCAGCCAGGAACAGTAAATCCTATGGAGCTGTTCCAATCGCCTACCGCTGAACCAACAATCGCGGTTCCGTCAGTCGCCACCAACACGATCCCATCAGTCGCCACCAACACAGCGCACCCGGTCGCATGGTCAGGGGTCGCACAACCTTCAGTCGCGGTACCCACACACATGGCACCGTCTGCCATGGTTATGCGGTCCGTGGCCCCGTTAGCTGCGCCAGCGGTTCAAGCAATCGCTGTACCATCAGTTGTACCAGCGGTTCCATCTTTCGCAGCACCAAGAGCAGCGGAGATACCTGGATCAAGGGCCATAGTACAGGCTAACAACAGGGCCATGATGCCCCCGCCATTGCCGCAGCCAACCTTTGTTCAGCAGTCGCCACAGCAGCCTCAAAGGTTCCACACGCCGCAAGGACATTATGTTAGCCCAGTGGAGAATCTCTTTGCGGCTACAAACATCTTGGCCAGGTTAGCGCCAGCAGGAAACACGCCAATGGACAGAGAGGCACGGCGTGCCATTGAGATGCTGAGCACAGCAGTAATACAGCAGGCAAATATGTCCGAACACGCGGGACGGCTGCACTCCACCCCTACAATAGCAGAGCAACGGCGGAGAGAAGCATCCACGCGGATCGCCGCACGTTGCGACTTCAAGTTCGGCTAGGCGACAAAGGGAAGATCAACCTGCGGCTCAAAATCAACCTCAGCAAGTTCAACCCATAGAAGTTGTGCAGCGCGCGCGGCGGCTAATCCAATAGGAAGGCCAGCTTCGTCCAATCTATCGTCGCGACTCAAAGGCCCAGTCTGTTTCAGCGAAAGAATCAGGTCTGAACCGTTTCCTGCAGATTTCAAAGGGCCTCGCAAGGTCGCCAACTACAACGCAAGCATGGACCCTGTTACTTGGCTCAACAATTACGAGATGGGCATGAGCATCCTAAACGCATCCGAAGAGATCTGCGCACGTTACCTAAACATGATGTTAGAAGGCGCAGCTCACATATGGCTGCAAAATTTGCCGCCAAATTCAATAAACTCTTGGGATGAGATGAAGGAAGCTTTTATCAAGAATTTCCAAGGAACATGCAAGCGACTCTGCAGCATAGAGGACCTTGAGCGTTGTGTACAGAAGGAAGGCGAGTCGAGTCGCCACTGGATGAGAAGGGTCGCAGAAATCATACATTCCTCAGATAACATACCACCCAGTTCAGCAGTCCTTGTCATGGAGAAAAATTGCAAATTTGAGCCGCTGGTCCACAAACTAGGTCGCATGAAGGACAAAGTCAAGAGCCTAAGCGAGGTAATGGCGGCGGCCAACAAGTATGCTAGCTCGGATAAAACCAGGGATGCATCTGATGGGGAGGAAGAGGAAAATACTGGCAAGGGAAAGAAGGCCAGTAGCAAGCCTCAACAACAGCAAGCTAGCAATGCCAATGCGAGTTATAACAAGCGCAAAAACGAGGAAGGAAACTCAGGGTTAGTCGCAAATACGAACACTCGTTACAAACAAAGCAGCGGCAGAGGAAGGAATTTTCACCCAGTTAACTTGGAAGAGGTTTTCAACCGCCCCTGCGACATCCATATAGGAAAAGATGGGAAACCACCCAACCACACAAAGGCACAGTGTTATCATTACAAAAAGTGGAAGGATGGGCAACCACTCAACACAAACAACAATCATCAAAACAATGAGGGAGGTAACCACGGCGGAGGCAACAACAGCAACAACGCCGTCCCAAATCCGCAGCCAGATCAGCCACAGTTCCCAAAACAGTTGGGTCAGTATCATACCATTGTGGTGAATACTTCAAGGAGGGAACAAAAGCTGCGACGACGCAATCAGGCTGTTAACGCCATAGTACCAGCCGTCCCACAGTGGCTAAAGTGGTCCGAGCAGCCAGTAGTTTGGAGCCGCGAGGATCACCCAGGAGAAATAAATGAAGAGGGCAAACTCGCGCTGGTGGTTGCCCCTCAAGTCGCAGGGTACAAGTTGAGCAAAGTACTGATGGATGGAGGCAGCAGCATCAATATATTATACTATGAAACCTTCAAAAGAATGAACCTCCAAGAAAAGCAGCTACACCCATCAAGAACAACGTTTCACGGTGTCGTGCCAGGCATATCAGCTCAGCCATTGGGGCGAGTCAACTTGGAGGTCGCCTTTGGGACACAAAGCAACTTCAGGAGCGAGTACATCTGGTTCGAGGTTGTAGATTTCCAGAGCCCATATCATGCGCTGTTTGGCAGAGAAGCATTCGCAAAGTTTATGGCTAGGCCGTGCTATGTGTACCTAAAGCTTAAAATACCAGGCCCCAGGGGAGTCATCACCATCAATGGCGACAAAAGAATAGCTCAAGAATGCGAAGAAGGCGACAAGGCCATGGCCAGAGCAGCTTGCATCGCAGAGAGCGCGCCCATGCGCGAGTGCAGGAGAATTTTGATGACATCGTGAAGGCAAAGAGGCACCTGCCTGACTTGCGACTTCAGATTACGGCCGCAAGGGAGGCAAGGAAGTCAAAGGCTACAAGCCATTGCCAATAAGGACACATCCCAGGCATTGCGAGTTGCCATCAGCAGCCGCAACAAAACCATTAAGAGTTTACATCATCAAGCTGGCCACTCAGGGCTAAAAACTTCACTTCTGATCGCCACCAGGCGCGATCGACCCATTTCTGGTCGCCACTCAGGCGCGACCGACCCAATGTAACACTTCTGGTCGCCACCAGGCGCGATCGACCCATTTCTGGTCGCCACTCAGGCGCGACCGACCCAATGTAACACTTCTGGTCGCCACCAAGGCGCGACCGACCCATTTCTGGTCGCCACTCAGGCGCGACCGACCCATGTAACATCTCTGGTTGCCACCTAGGCGCAACCGACCCAAGCATCACTTCTGGTCGCCACCTAGGCGCGACCGACCCTATGTATCATATAATGATTCTGAAATAAAGCATCTCAAACTACCAATTGAGTTGTGAGTCTTTTATTTTTTAATCATTGGTCCCTTGGGGGTGCGGCAGCTTTTTAGCGCGGCCTATTCCTTGGGATCGCCAAACAAGTGGCATTTATCGTGATTATACTCAACCTCTCTTGGATGCGACTTGCACTATGCGGCCAAAGTACTGGGGGTGCGGCGTCAATCGAGTTTGATTGCCTATCATGGCCGCTCTCGACCCTGAACACGCACTTTTTACCTGGGAAATACTGAGCCGCGCAAGGGCCTAAGTGAGGAAAAACCGAGACAAATCATAAGGACCAGCCTATTGGTCGAAACATGTACTGCTGAGAGTACTTAAGCAAACCATAACATTGTCTTATGACACATAAATTCTAACAATTATTACAGGCCGCTAAGGGCCAAGATCATCAAACCATTGTTTCTCTTCTTCATTTGTGCGCAGCTTTTGGCCTGTGGGAAGGAGGAACAGGCGGCTTACCAAGCTTGCCAGAAGGAGCAGTCGCAGGCTCGCTGGACGGTTTCTCCGTCGTGGGCTTGGGGGCTGCAGAGCTGGAAACACCCGGTGAAGGGTTCTTCTCCTGCGGGATCACCGCACTGGATGATGGAGCGGGTAACTTCTCCCATCTGCTTCCATCTGCATTATACTTGCCCATATAGGTCGCAAGATCTATCCCCTCCACCAGCTCAGTCGCATGGCCGCGCATGTCCTTCCAAGTCGCCGAATATTCTGAGGCCTTCAGCTCGGTGCCATCCACTTTCTTCGAGGGCCTGCCTTGTGCAACCTTGGCAGCATCAAAAGAAGGATAATATGTCTTGGCCAAAGCAAGAACATGAGCCGCACCGGTGCGAGCTGAGGATTCTTTCCAGTCCAAAAAATATTGAGGCGCCTTGAGCAGTCTCTTCAAAAGTCCCTCAGCATCAGCAGGAGCAGGCTTTTTCGGCAGAAGACAGGTGGACAGCGATCTCATGGCATCGCAAGCTTTTCGCGAAAACTCACGGATATACTCCAGCTGTTCTTGAGTACTGCCGCGCTGCAACGCGGCATCTTCACCTACATCGAGGCATGTCTCCGTCAGCTCTACAATATACAGGCAAAGATAGTAGAGAAAACAGATGCAGATATGAGTCGCAACACATACCAGTTAACTCTTGAGTCATGATGCAAACTTTGGCGTGGACAAGGTTATGGGCATCAGAAACTTTTTTCAACTTTTTCTCAAGCTCGCCAATGGCAACAGCCTTGAGCCTTGCGTCCTCGTTGGCATCAGCGATGGCGTCTTTCTGAGCACTGATTTGGAGGTCCAGCTGCTGGACCCTCTCTTGGAACTTCTCTTCAACCGTTTTAAGCCGCAGCTCGGTGGCTTTGGCTTGTTCAGATAATTTGAAGCTTTCATCAGATAGCTCGCCCATCCTGGCTTCCCTCTTCTTCAGCTCAACGTCACGCTGGCCAAGGAGCTCGCGCAGCCTCTCCAGTTCAGAAGGAGTCTCCCCCAACTGCTTTTCCAAGGCGAGTTTGGCGACTGTTATGGAGCTTAGTTCCTCCTACAAGAGTACATCAGTTAGTAAGTACATATCAACAGCTAAAGAGAAGCATCAAGTCTCCCTTTACAGTCAAAGAAGAAACTTGATCCTTGGGGGCTAGAGACAGATAAGTGGAGCAGAAGTTTACCTTATAAGCCGCAGACAGGTCAGACAGCGCCTTGCGGAGCTCCATGGCTTGCTTGTCATTTGAGGCAATGATGGCCTCTGACAGTTTCTCAGCGGCTCATAAAGGAGGAGGAAGCAACCTCAGCACGCAGAATTGGCGACCGCAGGCTGTCAGCCGCTGGCGACTCAATCACCGGCGCATCAGCATCCTTGGCCATTACAGCTATGGAGGAAGGGTTGACCTTCTCCACGTCTTGGATCGTAAGGGGATCCGTTCTATCCTCCAGAGCCACCTCTTGGGCAGCTGTGTCAAGAACAGGGACCGTGGCCAAGTCATCAGTGGTGGCCACGCCCTCTACCATGGCGGTATGAGCCGCAGGTGATAAACGCGGCTCAACCGCGGTTTCAGAAACAACTCCAGGCTCAGCCGCGGATTTAGCCGCACTTCTGCAAAAAGCAAGGGCATTGTGTGAAGAGGCACATAAACCAGAATAAAAGTATTATAAGCGCAAGGAAAGTCACTAACTCTGGAGCCATCTTCACAAAGGCCATAAGCTCGCCACTTGACGGTGATGACAGGCCTTGGGTCCCAGAATCTACGAGCAGAAGTTTGCGTGTCAGTAGAGGAAAAAGAATAAACAGTCAAGATGTCAAGACAGTAGAAATTACCAGAATGGGGACCCATGTCTTCTTCAGCTGAGGCGGTGGCTTTGAACACACGCCTGGCAGCGGAGGGGTCGCGCCCGTAGCAGGCTTGCGACGCTTCGTGGCCTCAGGATTCTCCAGAGCATCAAGCTCTGGCCCTCACGAGATAGCCTTTGGAGGCTCTACGGGGAGTTGGCCAGCCGCGGCGACAGAGCTGTGGCTGGCACTGGACTGTCATCCTCGTCCAGTTCAGTCTCTTCACCTTCTGAGGCCGCAGAGGCGACAGAGGGGATCAGCATTTCGCTGCCCTCTAGAGCGGGCAGCAACTTCTTTCGTGTGGCACGCTTGGGAGCAGCAGTGCCGGCGACGGTCGCAGGCAGCGACCAGTAATTCTCATCAGCCTGGATCAGGAAGATATAAGTTGCAGTATTAAGAAAGGAATGCGACTCAACTACAAAGGCGAAAAGACAGAGAAGAGGAGTTACCTCAAAAGGCTTGTTGTTAACGCTGAAAGGGGCAAGCCCCACCTTGTCAAAGGAGATGTCCTTCTCCTCAGTCACGCGGGTGACGAATTCCACCCAATCCTCAGGCCTCCAGTCCGCAGCCTTGATGCGATCGACGTCAGCAGAGGTGCCTGTGCACTCAAGGAAGGATCGCTGTCGTGGACTCACGGGCTGGACGCGCCATTTGGTCCAGCAAGAGAGAAGATCAAGGCCAGTAAGACCATGACCTATTAAGGCGCGGACCTTGATCAGCGACTCATTGATGAAGGGCATGGCCGAGTCGCGGGCTTTGATTTCAGTGCCTCGGTAGGCACGAAGGTGGTGTTGGACCAGGAGGGGAGACGAGTTTCGCCCTCCGGAGAAGTATCTTGGCAGTAGAAAAAGGATTTTTGCCAAGACCTGGGCCGATTTGCCAGGGCCAGCTTGGGAAGAACAGAGTTTCGATGGCGTTGAAGAGAGATGGCGCCTACCTGAACATAGGCGCCACCCTTGAGACAAGTTGGCTGTTGCAGGTGAAAGAGGCCAGCCACAGATCGATGTTGGGGGCTATGCCAAGATAGTCCTCGCACAACACATGAAAATTGCTCACCTGGAGCATTGAGTTGGGCCCGATGTCGTGAAGACGGAGGCCTAGGCGTTGCAGCAGATTGCGGAAGAAGGGAGAACCTGGCGGCGTGAATCCACGCTCCACGTGCTCCACGAACATCACCAGCTCGTTGGGCTTGGGGCGCGGCTCGATTTCATCGCCTGGCGCCCGCCAGACGCCGTCCTCCTTCGGCGGCAAGAAGCCAGCTTCGGCCAGATCCGCAAGAGTTTCCTCCGTCACCCAGGATCCTTCCCAGTTGCAGGAGATCCTGCGCTTATCGTCAGATGGCTTTGCCTTGGGCGCCATTGCGAAGAGGAGATTGGATTGGGGAACTAAGCTCGGATTGAGGAAGAAGACGGCGCGGCTAGGGATGAGGAGATTGCAAGGGCAAGTGAATAATGACCTAGGTGGCCGCAGCTTATAACTGAAGGGACCCGCAACTAACGGCACAATCTGCGCTCGCAACCAACGGCACAATTTGCGCCCGCAAAACGAGTAACGGTCCGCAATTAAAGGAAACAGAATATTTCCAGAAGGGGAGATGAGTCGCGCAGATAAGTCACAGCTCTGAATCGCATAAGTCAGAAGATTGGTCAGAACGTTTGCAGTGCGGCTCAGTGACCATTTCAAGAGGTCAGAAGATTCTCACCGTAAAGTCCTAACCAATCTTGGGGGCTAATGTCGGGGGAATACTTTCTGGATTAACCCGCGGCCCAGTGCGACTTACTTTACTCGCACGGACAAAGGCCCACTTGGGAGCAAGCCCAGTATTGAACCGCCATAAGGGGAAAGATCTAGAAGATATCCCGGAGGACGTGAAGACCAAGTAGTCTCCGAGTAGGCCTCTGTGGACGTATTCCTTATGGGGGAAGTTTCCTTTGTAACCTGGCGAGCCTCTGTGTATATAAAGAGGACTCGCAGGACTTAGAGGGGTCAAGCTATCAAGCCCAAAACCCTAGCTCATACGGCGAGTACCAGATCGGATCGCCTCCATTGTAACACCTCGATTATCATATCAATACCAATCTAGGGTAGGCAGGAAGTAGGTCTTTTACCTCACATTGAGGGGGCCGAACCTGGTAAATCTGTGTTGATCTTTGTTCCTGCGATCCCAAGCTCGGAGATGCTTGACTCGCGTAATCCCACACCTACGAAGTCATCTATGACACCTGACGTGACAAACCCACGACAGTAACCATATCTCAAAATGATGTCCTTCAAAAAGTACACAGCTGTGTGACCATCACACTTCCTGATTGGCTTCACCTCGATCCATTTGGTGAACTTGTCCACCATCACCAGCATATGAGTCATGTTACCTCGGGCTGGCCTGAACTCTCCCACCATATCCAGACACCAAACTGCAAAGGGCCAAGTGATTGGAATTGTCTTGAGTGCCGAAGCTGGCAGGTGGATCTTCTTAGCAAATCTCTGACATCCCTCACACTTTCGGACGATATCTTCTGCCTGATTCAAAGCACTGGGCCAATAAAATCCATGCCGGAATACTTTAGCCACCAAGGCTCTTGATGAAGCATGATGACCACACTCTCCCTGATGAATCTCCAGGAGCATCTCTTGCCCTTCCTGCGGCTCGACACAGCGCTGCAGTACCTCGGTCACACTTCTCTTGTATAACTCCTGGTTGATGATGGTGTATGCCTTGGATCTTCTTTGCACTTCTGGCCTCAACTTCATTACTTGGCAAACTCCCGTCCATCATATACGCCATTATTGGTTGTGCCCACCCGGCACAGGACGCACAGGAAAGACCGGATCATCCACCTCCATGAGATCAACCGACATTGCTTCTTCCGATTGAGTAACCAGTCCCCGAGTTCTGCCAAGCAGTCCCGGGTTCTCCCAAATGCATCCGACATCGACGTCCATGGGAACAGCACCAGACTCCGGTTTCGCCGGGATAAAGATTGACTCGGACTCGGGCGATGGTTTGATTGATGGCTTCCTCAGATGCTCCAAGGATATGCCGGGTGGGATTGGATCCCGAGATGAACCTAGCTTGGACAGTACATCGGCGGCTTCGTTTTCTGCCCGAGGTATATGCGTGAGCTCGCAACCTTCAAAGAACCCCGAGATCTTCTGGACATGAAACCGATATAACGCCATGTTGGCGTCTAAAGCATCCCAATTTCCCGAGACTTGCTGCACCACCAGATCCGAGTCTCCGAAACATTCTATCGGCGAATACCAATTTCCTTGGCCACATTGAGCCCATGAACAAGTGCCTCATACTCGGCCACATTATTAGATGCCGCAAAATGAATCTGCAACACATATCTCAGTTGATCTGCTTAGGCGAGGTAAGGACTACCCCGGCACCTAAACCAATTTTCGTCCTGGAACCATCAAAGTGCATTCTCCAGTAATTGGAGTCAGGCAATGGTGGCTCATATTGCATTTCGGCCCAATCCACCAAGAAATCCGGCAGTGCCTGAGACTTAATGGCATCTCTTCTTTCATAGTGAGGAGTGTAAGGGGACACCTCGATGGCCCACTTGGCTATTCGGCCAGTTGCATCTTTACACCCAATGATCTCCGAGATAGGAGCCTCACATACCACGGTGATTGAATGCTCTTGGAAGTAATGTTTCAACTTCTTAGCAGCCAGATAGACACCATATGTCATCTTCTGGTAGTGAGGATAGTTCTGCTTGGATAACGAGATCACCTCGCTCAGGTAATATACCGGCCTTTGCACAGTTTTGCCATCTTCTTCTCGCTCCACTACTAATACGACACTCACAACCCGGTTTGTGGCTGCAATGTAGAGCAACATCGGCTCTTTGGGTAATGGTGAGGCCAGTATCGGCGCAGTTGCCAACATCTTTTTTAGCTCGGTGAACGCCGCATCTGCTTGCGGGGTCCACACGAAGTGGGTGGTTTTCTTCATGAGCTGATACAAAGGCAATGCCTTTTCTCCCAACCTGCTAACAAACCGACTTAAGGATGCCAAACATCCAGTGAATTTCTGCACGTCCTTGAGACATGTCGGTAACCTCATGCTTTCAATAGCACGGATTTTTGTCGGGTTCACCTCGATACCTCGGCTCGACACGAGGAAACCGAGTAACTTGCCTGCCGGCACACCAAATGTACATTTGTCCGGGTTAAGTTTTATCCGGAATTTCCTTAGATTCGCAAATGTTTCTCTGAGATCATCAATCAGAGTGGATTTCTCCTTAGATTTGATGACGATGTCATCGACATACACCTGCACATTTTTGCCTATTTGATCATGCAAGCATTTTTGCATACATCTCTGGTAAGTAGCACCAGCATTTCTCAAACCAAATGTCATGACACGATAGCAATAAGCCCCATACGGGGTAATAAAAGCAGTTTTCATTTGATCAGCAGGGTTCAGTGGTATCTGGTGAAAACCAGAATATGCATCTACAAAGGATAACAGCTCACACCCGGCTGTGGAATCGATCACTTGATCAATCCGAGGCAGCGGGAATGGATCCTTAGGACATGCCTTGTTCAAGTTTGTGTAATCAATACACATGCGCCACACAATGGCCACGTTCGGGTCATCTTTTTTCTTTTCCACCAGGACCGGGTTAGACAACCAGTCCGGGTGCAGCACCTCCATGATGAAACCAGATGCAAGTAATCTGGCCAGTTCATCGCCTATCACCTTTCTCCTCTCATCCGAGAGACGTCGCATAGGTTGCTTCACCGGTTTCATATCCGGTCTGACGAACAAAGAGTGCTCAGCCAACTCCCTCGGAACACCTGGCAGGTCCTGATTAGACCATGCAAAGATATCCCGGTTCTCACGGAGGAAGTGACTGAGCTCGCCTTCCTATTTCTCCGTTAACCCGGTACCAATGATGACGTTGTGGTCCGGACACCGGGTCAACGTTGATCTTCTTGGTCTCCTTTGGCACCTCGAAAGTCGCATTCTGCTCCGGGTTAGCCATACCCGGCATGCCGAGTTGCGCGGACTGAGCCAATGCCACCACTTCATGGATCTTCTTCTTCTCTGCAGCGATAATCAGTGACTCGGCCAAGCACGATCCAGCCGAGGCACACTCCAGTGCACGCTTGTAATCACCCGAGATGGTGATGATGCCATTAGGACCTGGCATTTTCATCTTGAGGTAACCCACATGGGTTGATATCATGAACTTGGACACGCAGGCCTGCCGAGTAAAGCATGGTATGGACTTTCGAGGTCCACTACCTCAAACTGGATGCTCTCAGTTCGGCAGTTGTCCTTGGTGCCGAACAACACATCAACCCAAATTTTGCCCATAGGTGCACATGAGACACCCGGCACTATGCCATGGAAGGTCGTGCTACTCGGTTGCAGCATGTTCATCGAGATACCCATCTTCACCATGGTGTCTCGGTACATGATATTGATAGCACTCCCATTATCAATGAGAACTCGGGTGAACCGAACATTGATGGTGGGTCCAAAGAATGTCGGATCCACCACCAATGCATAACCTCCCGGAGTTGGCATAACTCGGGGATGATCCCTTCTGCTCCAATGATCTCTTGCTCGGACCAGTGCATATACTTCGGCACTGCCGGCATAACTGCGTTCACCTCCAGTGCACGCCGATGCAAGCTCTTCTTGTCAGTTGGCTCGGTCACAAAGACCACATAGCTCTGATGAGCTTCTCTGTAATCTCCCTGGGGATACTCTCCCTGCCTGCTGGGACCAGTTGTTGTTGTTCCCTCCGACATTCACCTGATTCACAGGTTTCGGATCTGCTTGCCTCTGAGCTGGCGGATTCACCGGGATAGCATTTGCCCGGTGAGCGGTAAGTTTTGCCTCGGCGGAATTCTCTGAGGTGCCCCCGCCTGATTTCCTCCGGCTCTAGCTCCTTCCCCCTTGTGCGCTGATACCAGCTGCACTGCCGAGTTGTATGGTTTGCCGGCCTGCGGATGTCTTGGGTGTGGAAACTGCAAGGTCCATCCAACATAGCCTCATAAGTGAAGGACTGCTTCTGGTCACTCCATGGCTTCTTCCCTTCTTGATTCTGGCCCCATGCTGGGCCGTTGTTCTTCGGACGCTGGCTACTGCCGGCATCTGGTTGGTCTTGGTTTACGCGGCAACCTGGTTTGAGCCATACCGGTAATCCGGCTCTCTCCTCTTGTTGCCGAAGTCCTGGCGATCGTTCTGCCTGACTGGCCCGGGTCTGTTATTCACCGGGTATCTTCTACTCGGTTCCACCGAGTTCAGCAAGGGTTGCATCGGATCACCCAGTGCATAGCTATCCGCAATCCGGATTGTCTCGGCCAGGGTGGCCGGCATCTCCCTCTGCAACTTCTGCCAGAGCATGGAGCCGTGTCGGCACCCCTGGGCAAACCAAGATATGGCCTGCGCCTCCACAACTCCTTCACAGGAATTGCGAATAGTACTCCACCGGGTCAAGTAATCCCGGTCAGTTTCATTATCCCTCTGCTTGCACATCGCAAGCTGCTGAGGACGATTCGGTCTCTTGTATGTGCTGGAGAAGTTGCTAACAAATGCTTCTTCAAAGTCCAGCCAGCAATCAACGCTGCCCTCTCGCAGGTTGTTCAGCCAGATCCGGGCTGGCCCTTCCAACATTTGCGGGATATACCTCACCGCCCATCGGCGGTTTCCTCCCGCGATATGCACTGCCGACACATAATCTGTCAGCCAGTCTTCCGGCTTAGTACTGCCGTCATATGTCTTTGCGCCTCGGTTCAACTGAAAGTGCCGCACCGGTGGCTCCCTCATGATCCGAGGTCCAAAGCATGCAGGGCCAGGTGGACCTTGCTCTTCCAGCATCTCGGACATATAGATCCTGTCCAACTTGTAGCGTGCATCATTTGGTGACAACTGGCGAGGTCCCAACCGGGATCCCAGTGCACCTTCATATCTCGGATACCCGGCTTTCTCCATAGCCGAGTAACCATCATCATAACGGTTAGCCACCTGGTCAACACCTTGTGGCTGCTGGACATGCTCGACATTTTGCTGCTGCTGGGCGAGATTTCGTGTCGGATACCGAGGTGGATAGCCTCGGCCAGCCGAGTTAACTACTCCGGCATCTGGACCGCCCGGACCGGGATTGCTTTTACCCCGGCCGGCACTGCCTCGCCCAACTAACTTTTTCCGGCATATGCCGGATCATACCTGTATCTGCTTGCTCTTACCGGAGTTTACACTCCGGTCCCGATCTCCACCGACATGCGGTGATGAAGCTTGCCCCTTAGATCCACTGGCTCCCCTAGCCGAGTGAACAATCTCGGACCCACCTGCAACTGTGTTAGCCTTGCGATAGGCCTCATTCTGCCGGGTAGCCACAGCTACCAACTCATTAACTCGGTCTTGCTGCCTACGGAGAGCTTCTCCGGATAAGCCTGACAACTCGGCTCTTGCTGCCTCGGCAGCTCTAAGAGTCTTAGCAGGGGAACTATACTTCGGCTTTTCGACCGACAAGTACTAGGAGTCTTACTGGAACTAGATCTACCATCTCTAGCAATCTCGGCATTGAGGCTTTACCCCTCTTACGCACATCCTCTATGCGACTAGGGCGAGCAGCTACCGGGGTTAAACCATGTGCTTGGTTATACTCACGGAGAGTTATCCCGAACTCTCTCCTCACCTCGGCCATCTCGAGAGCCTCCTGATGTAAGCTCTGACGACGTGACTCCAACTCTGCCTCCATTTGGGCAGCATCTGTACCGGCAGCTACCGGCACAGCCAGTTTCTCGATTATCTCCTCGAGATGAGCCGGCCTAACCGGTACTCGGATGTACCGGCCTGGTCGCGGAGGTTCTCCCTCCTCTCCAGCGGCACTTTCGCCGATCTGGTGGCTTGGGGGCAGGCTGGCCGACATCGCCTTTGCCAGCATCACCCACAGGCCCGGTCATCATACCTCGGCGCAGATCCCGGGGCGACCAATACGCCGGCCGCGAGCCGCGCAGACAGCAGGAGGATCCTCGGCCACAAGCACCTGCTCGGGGTACTTGCAGACAACCTCGGTGGCGACGTAGGTCACGAAGGCGCCGAAGCTGATGAGGCAGCCGTTCGTCGGGAACGGCCTGCTGCCGAAGCATCCCGCATTGTCGCTGATGAAGTTCAGCGAGCCGAGCTTGCAGATGAGCCCGCAGACGACGCGCTCGCCGGAGTCGATGATGGAACCCGTCCGGATGATACACCAGCCAGCGCCGCTGCTGGCCCACGGTGGGCGCCAACTGTCGTGGTGGTATCACGGCAGATGCCATAGGATGGCTAAAGAGCGGGGCCGATGGACGCTGGTGGATCCGGGAGAGGGCTAGCGCGCTAAGAAGCGCACACAGAAAAGCACACAAGCACAAAACACACCACGATCTACCCAGGTTCGGGGCCCTCGTGAGGAGGTAACACCCTACTCCTGCCTATCTCTCTCTATATATCCGAGGTATCACAAGTACAATGTGCTCCTCGAGCTGTATGTCTCAACAATGGAGAAGAGCTCAAGGATGAGGATGAAACTAAGGGGGGGGGGGGGGGGAAATGAGTCCCAATGCCTCGTCCCTCACGCAGGAGGGGGTGAGGATCTATATATACCCAAACATTAGCAACGGTCACATCACCGTACCGGCACTGCAGACGCGCACGCCTGCGCGTCATGATTGTCTCTGCACAGTGGACATGACGTGGCTTGCCCATGCCCTGTCCCATATCTCTGCTCCCAGGTACAGCCGAGGTCAGCGGTGTCCTTCTCCTGCTCCCACGCGCGTCCTTGGTCAGCAGAGGTGAGCCCGGTCACCTCAGACATACGCCGTACCGCACGCCGCGCTCCCGTGTCAGACGGGATGTGACAGCAGCGCTGACGTCCGTCCGACATAAGGTGCCTCATCTCTATAACCCGGCATGGATATGCCGGATTCCCTTTCCTGAATAACCTTCCCTGCACATAAGAAAACACACAAGATACCGACATACATATGTTGGTCATTATGTCTCGGATCCCTTATCTCGGATCCCATGTTTCGGTCAACATAACTCGACTAGGCATGTCGACCACCGTCTCTCGACAACCATACCTCGGTAACCACATGTCGGTTTTTACCAACACCATAACCCGGTCCCTCCTGGGCCTGGTATGTCGGTTTTTTTGTACTTCGGTCCACTCTTGGACATTGCTTATACCACACCATGACCCTACCCGGGGTAGCCCCCGACAGTTTAGGAAAATAAAAAATGAAACACACCATACATTAATTATTACATGTTCGTAATCATCATTAATTAATTAAGGGCGTCTTGTCTTATTCAAATAGAACTACTAAACTATAAAAAAATGGTTTCTTCATCAAAACGTTATTTTGACAAAGGATAACCTGGCTAAAAGAAATCTGCAAGGAAATACTAAGTGTTAATCACCCCTAAGCATGACGTGTGCTTCACTTTTACCTGGGTCCCAAATACGCCAGTTGCTTCGCGTAGGTGTTACCCTCGACACTGATTTCGCCACTTTAGCCTTGATCATCGACATTGCTTCGTCGTTTCTCATGGCATCCATGACATCGACTTTTCTTTTGTCGACTCATCTACACTTTGACGGCAACAATCCACTTTGTCGACGTCTTCAAATATCATCTTTGCTTCAGTGCTTTTGATGCAATCTTCTGTGTACCTTATCGGCTTCATCTCCGGAATAATTATCTTAAACAAATGTAGCCGTGCAAAATACACCTCACTTTTATCTTGTCCCTCTTCTGCCGACGATAGTGCTTGACGCCAATACTCCATCGTATCCGTGTCTTCAAACTTCGCCGGTTCCTCGGTGAGCAAACATTGCTTCTCGTGACTCATCTTCACCGGATCATCTTTCTTCGGATAGCAATCCAACACGCTTTGCATGTGTGGTGGCGTCGGCCGTAGTCGCCTCGGCTCCAATGCTGTCGGAAGCTGTGCGACGTACTCTTCTGCGCTTCTGGAACTTCCTGGCGATGCTGCAATGCCCTCTGCTCCTTGACCATGCTCATCACCTGCTTCTGGCCTCCCTGGTACGAGTGGCCCTTCTGCCTTGCTAGAAAAATATCTAGGCTGGGCCTCTATGGTGACCGGACCTCCTGCTATGCTTGGTCCATCGTGCGGGCTGCCTGGTGGCTTTGACTGGTCACCAACGACTGCTTCTGCTTTTGGCCGGATTGGCCTGCTTCCTGAACCATCACCTAGCACGCTGCTTCTTTCTTCCGCAACGGCTGGTTTGCCCCATGACGCGACGATGCGCCTCACTTTACCTGCGACGCCACGACACGCCGCACTCCGTGGACCTCTAGCGCCACATACGCCTTCACTTCTTTTCCCTGCGACGCAACAGCACGCCGCACTTCGTGGATTTCTGGCACCACGTATGCCTTCATACAGTAGCATCGGCATGAATTGTCGAATCACCTCCGTGTTCGTAGCATCGACACGAGTTTTCGAAACTTGAAGGCAAACTTTCTCTTCGCAAGCGTGTCAGTTTCTTTAGCTACCGCTTGAAGAACTGGATCATCTCGTCCAAAAGTTCGCACATCAAGTGCATCGGACTATCATCTCCTTCCTAGTCCATGAGAGCCCTTTGCTTCTTCGATGATTTCCAGCAATCAGACTTGAAATGCCCGAGTTCACGACAGTTATGACACTTTATTTTCTTTATGTCAAACTTTTCCTCCTCGGCGGAGTGTCGTCCTCCTCCTCCTCTTCATCGTCGTCTTCTTGCTCATCATCGTCCTGCTCAGCGATGTACTTTTTCACTGGGCGTTGCTTATCATTATTTTTCTTGCTCGTGGATCCTCCTTTCTTTTATTTCGAAAGAGCCATCCACTTCTGCTTCGTGAGCATTAGATGCTCATCCTGCTTCGCATCACCATAGGTGATTTTCATCCTCTGATCGTGCGCCTTGAATCGCCCAACCAAATCATCCAACGTGAGAGTCTTGAGATCTACGCACTGCTCAATTGCCCGACACAATGGACAAGTAACGCGGCGGAGCCGCACGAAGGAAACGCCAAACGACCGAGATCTCTTCCAATTTCTCGTCGAGGCCGCGAATCCCATTGACCAATGTGGCTACCTCGAGGCAAAGGCGTCCACCGTCTCATCTTCTCGCATCTCCAGGTTCTCGTAACTTTTCAGCATGGATTGTCGGTTTGCCTCGCGAACGCGCTGGTGCCCGAGATTCATCGTCTTGAGTGCCTCCCACCCCTCCTTTGCTGATTTCTTCGAGATCAGGTGCTGCATCACGTCCATCGGCATCACGAGCAGATGGCCGTGAGTGCCTGGCGATCCTTGCGGTACTTCGACTTGCCCTTTTGTACTCGTCGCCGCCTGGATCGACAGCCTCCGAGATTTCGTTGGACTCTAGCGCCCACTCCATCGTGGTCACCCACACCGTGAAGTTGCTGCGGTTGAATCGCGGCTACTGCGTTGACACCATCGACGACACGGCAATTTCGATAGCCACGCCGGCAAACTCGACTAGATCCTTCGTCATGACCTCCGTCACTAGGAGATCCTCCACGAGGTTATGATACCAATTGTTAGCCTAGACCCGATATTCACGTCGTTGTCCGTCGAGTACTTTCCGACGACACGTGTACATAGCAGAGTTCCTCGTATTCCGGCAATACACGCGCACGCTGAATCAGCTAAGCACACAGGCAGGCACCTCAATCAGATCGATCGATCTGCTCTAGCTAGCTATTCACGTACGTATTCAATCACACGGAACAATCGATTGGGATTGCCAAACGCCCGTCTCGAGCATGGTTTAGTTTATTGCTTTCAAACTTCACAATTACAGGGGTCTATTACATGTGCTTATATAGCAGCTCTAGCTTGGACCGACTCATTCTCAAAAAAAAAAAAAACTTGGACCGACTCAGTGTGCTAGTCGTGTACTACACGGTCTCGTATTCGTATACAACTCGTACATGCCGTGGTTATTCCTAACAGTGACAAATATGAAACAATTCAACATTTGTTTATTTCTTTCCCCTTTGCAAAAACTATCTGACTTACTGTACACATGACTTTAATATTACTCCACCAACCAATATCATTAATTTGTTTGGGAATTGGTTAAATGCAATTGTGGAAAAAGATAAAGCTCAAGTTCGAGTGGAGTGCTTGTGCTTTAATTTAAGCAATATGACATCTACGTGGTGATTTTGTTTTAAACAAATCAAAAGCTCCCTTTTTTTTACAGGTTATTCTTTTGACCATGCACACACTAGTACATAAACGTAAATTAGAGCCGGCCCAGAGAGTCATCTCGGCCGGTTAAACTGTCCGTCTCCGCGCGGGGGTCTCTAATGTACGCTCCATTAGAGGCGGCAGCCTTGGGCCGGCTGTAATGACTCCTCACTCAGACGGCCGGGAATTTCAACCGCTTCTAATACAGAGACGGACCAATCTAAGCAGACGTCTGTAAACATGACTAATCAGAGACGTAAGTAAACGCTGGCCGTCGCACACCCCGTGGGGTCCGACGCATCCCTCCGGGCGTATATTCGTTGCCTCCGGGAATATATCGGGGGGGGGGGGGGGGGTCCAACTTAGTGACGCAAAATAAAACAGAATATTTAAAGCAACCCGGCCGGTTTTAGCCAGCCAGTTATACAAATAGCATAACCTCTACCATTACTGAAATCAGTTATACAACATGTACATGTAGAAAATGTTCAGGAAACTAGCTAAATGATTGTTGATCAAAAGTGCATTTTCATGCCAACAAACAACCTGGAAAATTGATCAACAATCTAGATGAAATATTGTTCTATTGATCTGCATCTCAATCATGACATCCAAGGTTAGGTGATTGGTTTTCCTCATAGTGATCAAAACAGGTTCATTGATCTTAAAATGCTTGCCTTCAATGAAATTCTTCCACCCCAGCTT
Organism: Poa pratensis; assembly: GCA_947311845.1. Classification (NCBI taxonomy): domain Eukaryota; kingdom Viridiplantae; phylum Streptophyta; class Magnoliopsida; order Poales; family Poaceae; genus Poa; species Poa pratensis. The sequence goes on along the minus strand of CAMZMU010000109.1, from coordinate 6,134,992 downwards.
GTCAAACTCAATGTGGCCATCATGTTTCTTGTTGTACCTAATGGTTGTGACGGCCCCAGCTGCTCCAAGCCGTAGTCCAGCTTTGCCATGAGTTGGTAAGCCAGCGTCTTGCACTATGATCTTAGGTAGTTCCTGCGCATAAAGGACAACATATACAGTACTATATTAAGTTAGGAAAGAGGCATATATACCGGGTAAAGAGGTTAAAGAGGCAGTTCTTCTAGAATTTTTACTTTGCAAAGAGGCACATACCATATCATGTCTCTTCAAATTTCTGGTCGTCAAACGGGTCACAAAAGGAACACCAACATCGGCTATCATGGGGAGAAGCTGAATGATACGTCTCAAACGTATCTATAATTTTTGATGTTCCATGCTTGTTTTATACCAATTGCTACATGTTTTGCATCTACTTTATATCACTTTTATACATTTTTTGGGACTAACCTATTAACAAGATGCCGAAGTGTCAGTTCCTGCTTTCTGCTGTTTTTGTATTCCAGAAAAGCTAGTCTGGAAATATTCTCGGAATTGGACGAAACTTCACGGGGATCCCTATTTACCAGAACACACCTGAAGGACCAAAGGAGCAGCAGAGGAGAGCCACCAGGGCCCCACACGCCACTAGGGCGCGGGTCCCCCTGGCGCGCCCTAGGGTGGTGTGGGCCCTCGGGGGTCATCAGCCGCCGCCCTTTCGCCTACTTATTCTCCCCGACGCGAAAACACTAAGTGCCTGAGCCAATATCCACGAAAAGTTCCGGAGACGCCGCCGCCGTCAACCCTAGCTCGGGAGGGTCCAGAACCTCTTCCCGGCACCCTGCCGGAGAGGGGAATCGTCACCGGAGGCTTCTACATCGCCATGCCTGCCTCCGGAGTGATGCGTGAGTAGTTCATCCTTGGACTACGGGTCCATAGCAGTAGCTAGATGGTTGTCTCTCCAATTTGTGCCATCATGTTTAGATCTTGTGAGCTGCCCTACATGATCAAGATCATATTATTGTAATGCTACATGTTGTGTTTGCTGTTATCCGATGAATATTGAATACTATGTCAAGTTGATTATCAATCTATGGCCTATGTTATTTAAGATCTCGCATGCTTTCCATTACTCGTAGATGCTTTGGCCAAGTAGATGCTTGTAACTCCAAGAGAGACTATTTATGCTAGATAGTGGGTTCATGCCTCCGGTAATCTGGGAGAGTGACAGCAACTTCTAAGGTTGCGGATGTGCTGTTGCCACTAGGGATAACCTAACAATGCTATGTCACGGTCATATGTATTTGTTTACATTACGCACTTTACTTAATGCAATTATCCGTTGCTTGCAACTTAATACCAACGGGTGACTCGGATGACAACCGGCGGTGGATTATTAGTCATAGACGCTGTTGGATGACGGTCTATGTATTATGTCGTAATGCCCAATTAAATATCATAGTAATCATCATGTCATATATATGCATTATCATGCGCTCACTATTTGTCAATTGCCCAGCTGTAATTTGTTCACCCAACATGGTAGTTATCTTTTATGGAGAGACACCACTAGTGAACTGTGGACCCCGGTCCATTCTTTTACACTGATTAAACCACCACAAACTGCAAACTATTCCTTTTTCATTCTCTGCAATTTAATACTCATTTTCCACACCATACGTTTAATCCTTTGTTTTCAGCAAGCCGGTGAGATTGACAACCTCACTGTTTCGTTGGGCAAAGTAGTTTGATTGTGTTGTGTGCAGATTCCACGTTGGTGATCGTGTTGCGCCGCGCGAGCCACCAACAACCTTCTGATGAGTTGCTGCTCCTACTGGTTCGATAACCTTGGTTTCTTTCTTAGGAAAAACTTGCTGCTGAACTGCATCATACCTTCCTCTTGGGGTCTCCCAACGAATGTGTGATTCACGCCATCAAGCTCATTTTCTGGCGCCGTTGCCGGGGAAGTACTCATCATCCTCAAATACTCTCAAGTCAACCAGGCGCCAGCATCTTTTTCTGGCGCCGTTGCCGGGGAGATAGCAGTCTTCCGCAAGGGGAGTTTCACGCTTCCAATCTCTTTACTTTGTTTTTTGTCTTGCTTAGTTTATTTTATTTTATCTTGTTTGCTTTCAATTTTCAAAAACACAAAAAAATTAGTTACTTGCATTTAGTTTATTTTCAGTTTTGTTTTCTGTTAGTTATCATGTCTAGCCTGTTCCAGTAGTAATGCCACCTGAAGAAGAGATTTTCACTTTCAAGTAAGGGAGTGAGGAGAGTTTTAAAGATGCTTGGTCTAGAATATTTGAGTCCTATGCTAAAACTGAACCTAAAATGACTCTAAGCCTGCTCCTCAGTAGCTTCTATTTTGGTCTTGTTCTTTGCTACAGATATGCTTTAATTAGATGCTGTGGTAGGAGGAGATTTCCTTCGTCATGATGGGGATCAAGCTTTTAATGCTATTAAAAAGTTGATTACAATTTCTAGCCCTCCAATTAGTAAAATTGATTCAGTTCTCACAAGCATAATGATAGATTAAATGCTCTTGAAACAAATATATCTGGTCTAAAAGAAATGTATAATCAGATTCGTGAACATTATGATAATGAGCCAATAAATTTTGAACCATCGGGATGGATTCCATCTGTGAAAGTTGTTATCAATGATGAAACCTTCCATGCTCGATGTGATATCATGTCTGAATTTTGTTTAATGCCTAGGGAAATTTATGATTCCTTAACCTTTGGGAGCTTTCCAAAAGTGAAAATCTGATAACTCTGTCTGATAATACTATTAAAATACCAAAAGGAGCAGCCGAAGGGATATTTACAAAACTCCTGGGATAACAGTATCTATTGATTATGTTGTCATTGAATGCGCAGGAACAGGACAAATTACGCTTGGGAGATCTCTGCTGAAACGCTTTGGAGCAACAATAGACATGGGCCAAGGAGTTATGAATTTCGCCTCCTCACCTATGTGTAACCAAATATTTCCTAAAGATAAGAGTAAGGGTAGGAAAGGTAAGTGTAAGATTGTTGATGCTTCTTTATTTGGTAATACTTGATGCATGTTTTGTGCCTAGCTAAAAGGCGTTAAAGAAAAGCGCTTATGGGAGGCAACCCATTATTTTTATTTCTGCAATTTTTCTTTTATTGAGTCAAGGAGAATGTTTACTTCTGTAGCAACTCCTTTGTATCTTTATTTTCTCGCATTGTTGTGCGAAGAGTAGCCTCTAATGTTAAGACGATGCTTAATTTTGATTGCTGCGCAGAAACAGATTTTTGCTGTTCACTGTACGAAATTCCTAAAATCACCAGATTGTTAATTAAATCTGAAAAATTTTGTGTGTAATCTTTATGAATGTCTGAATCTTTCATTAGTTCAAAGTTTTTCGATCTGCGCGTCGTAAGTGTCTCGAAAAAATTCGTCTTTGTGAACTGTTCTGTTTTAGACAGACTAGCAAAATGCCCGTGCGTTGCAACGGGCCATGAATTTGAAATCGGAATATCTTCTTCTTCTTAGACTTAACATCGAGAATATTTCAATATGAGAGTCGTTTGATCTCTGCCTAGTGCGTTGCCTGGGAAAAGACAATCATCTGGGTATCACCGAAATTTTTAATCATTTTACATATAAATGAATGTAAACATCATCCACAGTTTTTAACATTAAATTGCATGGGATAACACAAAATAAATAAAAAGATGTTTAATCACCAAATACAATTGGTCACAAAAAAGGAGTTTCAAAGATCCTGGACCAAATATGATCAAACACTTGCAAACTTTTCTGATTTCGTTCTTGTTACCTCCATGGTCATTCGGTTTCTTCCACTCTGCTTTCTCCAGTAGATTTGGCATATCTCCTCGTATATCAACAGAGTTATCTAGGACCTGAATTTCTTATGCCAGTTCACACAAAGCTTGTCTTAGTATCAAATTGAGACCAAAGTAGACAACCGATGAGTCTCAGCAATCATATCTTTATTGGTTACTCCCAACTTACTTAAGACACATAACCTTATTATTCAGAAAGCTGCACCTGAGTTCAACTTGTACAGTCAAAGACTGAAAGCAAATGTTGTTCATTTGTACTGAACATGATAATTGCAATACAAATGACACCTGCTCTAAATGAGAGTTGTATTGATCTTTGTCCAAGGAAGGAATACATTGCACATTTGCAAGGGTTATTTTTTCATCACTACAATATAAGTATAGGAGGCCTATGAAGACATGCACCACGCCACTTCACTAATCAGCTGACTTAGTGAGATCCCTTGTTGCTATCTGAGTCTGCATTATGAGCTAAAGACCTCAAGACTCAAGCGTTATTAAGTAGCTCTATATCCTAGCTGAGCATGTCTCTGGTACTACGATTGCAGTGAACACCAAGTTAGAACCCAAATTATGACGATCTGCTCCAGCTTGAACCCAAAACTGCAGAGAAAACAGACAACACCCCATCACGAGTTGACCCAACACGCAATAGAATATGAACATTATGAACTGAATTCTGTTATCGAACAATATTTGTTAGATACTCTCAGCTTTCAAACCTATCAGTTGCATGGTAAGCTTTTCTTGTCACCGCCTTGTATCGCAGAGTTTCTCACCGGGAACTATTTGTAGTACAGAATGAAATACATGTACAAGGATCTCCACATTCCTCTTCTGATCAGACTTGGCCGCCAGGGCCTGAAGGTCGCACGCCGACGAACATGACCACATTCTCGTCGCCCTTTTCACCCCTTCGCTCATGGCCACTGGTGCCCAGACCTGGACGCACGAAACGACCGAATCGGTGGCGAAGGCCGAGGATCGAGGTCGAGGCGTGCACGGCGGCCATAGGAGGTCAGGCGGGGCCGGCTGTAAGAAGGATCGCGGGGTCTATGGTCTCTCTGCGGGCGGCTTCCTCGCCGGATTAGGAGGATGTGAGGGCGGCGGCGCGAGCAGCCGGCCCTACAGCCTCCCAGCGCCGGTGAGGGCCGGTGTACCATCGTCTCCCATCTCTCTCTATTCTTTATAAGCAACCCGCCCGTCCTGTTCCACCCCATCCAGTCCGGCGTAGAACAGGACCTGGACGGCGCCGACCAACTCTCCCCCTCGGACTCGCTCGAGACGCCACCGCTGAGTCTGATATTCAGTTGCAGGGTTGGACAGAGGACCAGCGATTGCGTTTGATCGTGTAACAAAGACGACGTACTCTTTATTGGGCCGATCGGACAAAGCGCTTCGGCTCTTTATTGGGCCGATGGATCCCAGCGCTTGTGTACGTGGGAACGAAAAACTGAGGACAGCTTTTTAGTACCACCTTGGCTAGTTCGTTCGCAATGCACGGAGGGACAAGGACGACGTACCACCAAACGAAACGTACGAAAATTGGGAGGAAGAAACACTGCTCGTATTATATAGTAGAGATTATGCCTTTTTTTATTTTGCATTCTCTCTTTTACTAGTGTTGAGTGAAATTCTTTTTTGGGTGGAAGAGCTTCACATAACATCAGTGGCTGTAGCTAATGTTTAAAGTAACAAATCATATTGCGTCTTTATAGAACATGTGAATTTTTGATTATGCACTAACCCTCTAATGAGATCTACTTTGAGTTTGGTGTGACGGAAGTTTTCAAGGGTCAAGAGAGAAGGATGATATAATAGGATCAAGAAGAGTGAAGAGCTTAAGCTTGGGGAGGCTCCCATGGATCTCCCCAGCATATTTCAAGAAGACTCAAGCGTCTAAGCTTGGGGATGCCCAAGGCATCCCCTTCTTCATCGTCAAAATTATCAGGTCATCTCTAGTGAAACTATATTTTAATTCTTTCACATCATATGTGCTTTTCTTGGAGCGTCTGTGTGCTTTTATTTTCAGTATTGCACTTTTATTTTCAATAAAGCTTGACTGGACCCTAGCATTCTTGATTGGGAGAGAGACACGCTCCGCTTTTTCATGAGAATACTCCTATTCTTCACTTATATTTGTTGAGTATTCATATCTAGCGCTGTTCAGCTTTTAGCTCTTGTTTTCATGTATCTCTTGTCAGAGCTATTAGCTTTCTTTTGTAGAAAGTACTCTCTTGCTTCACTTATATTTGTTTGGAGAGTTGATGAAATAAATTGATTGGTGTTTGGTTGGTTCAGAAAATGTTGCATGTGGTAATTGGTATAAGGAAAAACTTGCTTAATCTTGTAGATCACTAATGGATAACTTGATGCTTGTCAATTGTTTTGAGTTAACAAGTAGATCATGATTAAATTGTGCATCACATGAGTTAAGCCTATTAGTGAAGAACTACCGTAAAGCTTGTTGAAAATTTGGTTTGCATCGGTGGTATCTCTAAGGTCTAGATATTTTCTAATAACAGGGTTTGGTTAACAAGGAAGACGGTATGAAGTCTTATAACGTTTGCAATATGTTTGTCATATAAAACTTGGTGTACGGGTTGATATTCTTGTTTGCTTACATAACCTTGCTAGCCTAAACTCTGTACTGAGAGGGAATGCTTCTCGTGCATCCAAATCCTTGAGCCAAAATCCATGCCATTTGTGTCCACCATAACTACCTATATGTGGTATTTCCTTGCCACTCCAAGTAAATTTTTCATGTGCTACCTTTAAATTATTCAAAATGTTATTATTCCCTTTTTGTGTCAATGTTTACTAGCTCATGAGGAATTAGTGTGGTTATTCTTTATTCTATTTGTCGAATGGACTTTTACACCTGGACTAGTGGCATATACATCCGCTTATCCAATTTGCAAAAAGAGCTGGCAACGGGGTGCCCAGTCCCAATTAATTACAACTTTAACCAATTAATTCTCTTCACACTTTTGCCCTGATTCATCAGTAAGCAATGACAAACAGTGAAATACCTGAATGTGTGTAAACCAAAGAGAAAGAGGGATGATCTGCCTTGCTGGTAGAAATAACGTCCTTCATGGGAGCCGCTCTTAAAAGTCCGTTTGACAGGTAGAATACTGTTCTCACCCGCTACCATTCGTTGACAATTAACAAACACCTCTCAAAAATAGATACTCCTCCATGGTATGTGATTGATGGAAGGCACCCGAGGATTCGGTTAGCCATGGCTTGTGTTAGCAAGGTTGGGAGGAGTATCAAATATTTTATGCAATCTCTATATGCTTTCAAAAACCTAAAAGCTCTAGCACATGATTTAATCCCTGCTTCCCTCTGCGAAGGGCCTTTCTTTTACTTTTATGTTGAGTCAGTTTTCCTATTCTTTCTGTCTTCCACAAGCAAACACTAGTGTCAACTTTGTTACAACATGCGTTATATGCAATGTATTGGACTTGTTATACTACTTTGTGTTGACAATATCCATGAGATAAATATGTTGAAAGTTGAAGCAAATGCTGAAACTAAATTCTTCCTTTGTGTTGATTAAATACCTTTTATTAGAAACTATTGCTTTATGAGTTAACACTTATGCAAAACTGTTTGATGCTTGTCTCGAAAGTACTATTCATGAAAACGTTTAGCTTGTGTGATTCATTGTTTACTCATTATCTATTTGGTAGCAAATTATAGACCATTGACTTGGATCACTTCATTCATTTACATGTGCCTTGCAATATTATATGATCAAGATTATGATAGTAGCATGTCACCTCAAAAATTATTTTGTTTTTATCGTTTACCTACTCGAGGACGAGTAGGAACTAAGCTTGGGGATGCTGATACGTCTCAAACGTATCTATAATTTTTGATGTTCCATGCTTGTTTTATACCAATTGCTACATGTTTTGCATCTACTTTATATCACTTTTATACATTTTTTGGGACTAACCTATTAACAAGATGCCGAAGTGCCAGTTCCTGTTTTCTGCTGTTTTTGTATTCCAGAAAAGCTAGTCTGGAAATATTCTCGGAATTGGACGAAACTACACGGGGTCCCTATTTTCCAGAACACACCTGACGGACCGAAGGAGCAGCAGAGGAGAGCCACCAGGGCCCCACACGCCACTAGGGCGCGGGCCCCCCTGGCGCGCCCTAGGGTGGTGTGGGCCCCTCGGGGGTCGTCAGCCGCCGCCCTTTCGCCTACTTATTCCCCCCGACGCGAAAACCCTAAGTACCTGAGCAAATATCCACGAAAAGTTCCAGAGACGCCGCCGCCGTCAACCCTAGCTCGGGAGGGTTCAGAACCTCTTCCCGGCACCCTGCCGGAGAGGGGAATCGTCACCGGAGGCTTCTACATCGCCATGCCTGCCTCCGGAGTGATGCGTGAGTAGTTCATCCTTGGACTACGGGTCCATAGCAGTAGCTAGATGGTTGTCTCTCCACTTTGTGCCATCATGTTTAGATCTTGTGAGCTGCCCTACATGATCAAGATCATATTATTGTAATGCTACATGTTGTGTTTGCTGGGATCCGATGAATATTGAATATTATGTCAAGTTGATTATCAATCTATCTATGTTATTTAAGATCTTGCATGCTTTCCGTTACTCGTAGATGCTTTGGCCAAGTAGATGCTTGTAACTCCAAGAGAGAGTATTTATGCTAGATAGTGGGTTCATGCTCCGTTTAACCTGGGACAGTGACAGAAAGTTCTAAGGTTGTGGATGTGCTGTTGCCACTAGGGATAACCTAACGATGCTATGTCCACGGCATATGTGTTTGTTTACATTACGCACTTTACTTAATGCAATTATCCGTTGCTTGCAACTTAATACCAACGGGGGACTCGGATGACAACCCGGCGGTGGATTATTAGTCATAGATGCTGTTGGATAACGGTCTATGTATTATGTCGTAATGCCCAATTAAATATCATAGTAGTCATCATGTCATATATATGCATTGTCATGCGCTCACTATTTGTCAATTGCCCAGCTGTAATTTGTTCACCCAACATGTTAGTTATCTTTTATGGAGAGACACCACTAGTGAACTGTGGACCCCGGTCCATTCTTTTACACTGATTAAACCACCACAAACTGCAAACTGTTCCTTTTTCATTCTCTGCAATTTAATACTCATTTTCCACACCATACGTTTAATCCTTTGTTTTCAGCAAGCCGGTGAGATTGACAACCTCACTGTTTCGTTGGGGCAAAGTAGTTTGATTGTGTTGTGTGCAGATTCCACGTTGGTGATCGTGTTGCGCCGCGCGAGCCACCAACAACCTTCTGAAGAGTTGCTGCTCCTACTGGTTCGATAACCTTGGTTTCTTTCTGAGGGAAAACTTGCTGCTGAACTGCATCATACCTTCCTCTTGGGGTCTCCCAACGAACGTGTGATTCACGCCATCAAGCTCATTTTCTGGCGCCGTTGCCGGGGAAGTACTCATCATCCTCAAATACTCTCCCGTCAACCAGGCGCCAGCACTGAACCAGGCGGTCGTTCTCATCTGTCTTCAGATGAACTCTTCGGGAAACTATGTAACAACTGGCCTCTTCGTCGTCACTCCCAACAGAACTCTCGCAACAACAGGCAGAACTTTCATAATCCTCCTCATTATGCTCTTCATTGTTGGCATATTCCAGAAAGGCAACAGATATCATGAGATTTGGTCCTGCAATAGTAAAACAAGCAGCACTACTCCCTTGTGAACAAAATTGGTGTTCTGGACGAACTGTTCCCATCCTAAGCCGTTCAAGTGGGTCGTCCTCTGTCCTTTGGTAACATAAACGGTGTATGTTTTCTCAAGAGCACGAAACAACATAGTGTCGCCTACTATCCGGTTGAACGCTTCCCGACCGTTGCACGGTACTACCCGTGCAACAGAAACATGATAAGCCGTATTATACAGTACTATGCAACAGAAACACGTTAAAGAATATTAGAAGTTGGCGTCCTCTTACGAATGACTTGCTGTGACGACTCTCAGCTTGGAGCTGAACACTAAAATTGGCTCCACTGAGGAAGCTATAGCACTCGTGCTCGCATATTGGGCATGTCATTTCATGTTAATTCATTAAGTTAACATGTGCATAACAAATTCCTATATCATATCAATTCAAGCTAGTTTTCAAATAAATAAATGTGGGCATCACAAATTCTTTACACATGATATGCAAACCAAGAAGCTATCTAATTGAGAACTAATTAAAACTAGACAACATGCAGCACAAATTCCTAAAAATGCGCAACAAATTTCTAAAATAAATTGAAAACTAGGGTTAGAACATGCAGCAAACCGAGGAGTTAGCTACTCCACGGCGAGGCAAGATGTGCTGTGGGGAGGGGCCGGTTCGGAGGGGTAGAGTCACGTACGGCGGCAGGAAGGCGCCGCGACGGGGAATGGTTGCGGGCAGCCGTAGCCGCGGGGAACGGCGGCGGGGAGGCGAGGAGTGAGGGTGGTGAGGGGAACGGCGGCGGGGAGGCGGGGAGCGAGGGGAACGGCGGCGGGGAGTGAGGCCGTGAGGAGGGTGAGGGGAACGACAGCGGGGAGCCGGGAAAGCGAGGGGAACGGCGGCGGGGAAGGCGGGGAGTGAGGGGAACGGCGGCGGGGAAGGCGGGGAGTGAGGGAGGGGTGAGGGGAATGGCGGCGGGAGGCGGGGAGTGAGGGGGTGGCGGCGGGTGAGGGTTTGGTGGGGAGGTGGGCGAGATTTCGATTTGTGGCGTGGCGACAGGAGGGGAAAATTTCACCCTCCCGTTATCGATTTGGAACCCGAAAATTTTTCACTTTGCCGCCAGTTATTCACGGTCCGCACCATCCGGATATGTTTGTTCACTCCAAGATTTACCAAAATCAAAATCTATTATATTATTAAAACAACAAACAATCAACGGTGAAGATTTTTCACTCTAAGGTTACAATATATTTACGGCCCAGATCTAACAGGATCCACCAACACGGCAAAACACGATCGCTATTTGTGGCCATCGGATGAAATAGGGTAAACGCGGATGAAATAGGATAAGCGCTCCCTTTCACACGCGCGTGACGGCGTGAGACATCCTCTCCACTATCCTGTTCCGTGATGAATATGGATTCTTTGCTAGATTTGCATCTATACTTGCCCTAGGCTGTCCTGACGTGCGCTACCATCGCCGCCGTATTTTTCACGCCGGATTTGGCCGGCCGTACGTCCAACCTCTTCAAGGTTATGAAGCCACGGTTCAATCTGGAAAGCCTCTTGCCCTATTCATCTCCAACCTTGGACCTCCGTTCCAAATCTGCAATATAGCTTCTCTTCTTCGATCGGCCGACCAATTCGCGTGATGGTAGCGCAGTAGCAGATGCGCCATTGACAGTTCAAACAAAGATGACGTATAGCAAGGAGGATAGGATGTCTAGAGTGGCGTGGTGAACTACATAGGATTCCTCCAAGCAGTCCGCTTCCCGCTTGCATCAGCCCCATGCGAGGCCCTACAGTAAGGAGGATAGGATGTCCAGAGGTTGGCGATGCGTCGGGACGAGTGGTGTGGTACCTATGAGAAATTTTGTTTACTTTGTCATCGGAGTACCTCTACCCGGCGCATGCGGCATGCCAGGAAGAGGGGCGATTCCTGCCCAGGACAATCTTGCTATCTTCAAGATATCAATTACTTGGTGGCAGGCGGCGTCGCTGGCTCGCTGCGCCACATCCGTCACCAACCAGCAGCTCTCCATGCCAGTCGAGATCACGTCTGCGATCGACAAGGCTGGGCGGCCGGCGGCCTCGCTCCGCCACATACTGCACCAGCCAGGTCTCCACGCAAAAGTCTAGACCACGCCTACGATCAAGATATGCATGGCCGTAACTCAAGCACATGGCATCTGACTTGACGAGCTGGATTGGACTGAAATTTTGAGCCCTGTGTGACAACGAGCAGGCACGGGCCCATAGTTGTGCTGCATGTGCCGGCGGCACAGGGCCCAAATTTTGGGGGGCCCGAAATTTTATTTTTATGTTTCCATTTCGGATAAAACCTTGTGTATCCAAAACATATTCACGAAAGGAGTAGCAGCGTACTGGTTTGTTCATTTTCTTTCTTCCAGCAGCAAGTTGCTTCGAGCCTTCCTCCAGCTTGTCTTGATTTTTCTACTGTTTTAAATAGACCCCGTAGGCTATTGCCGCATCAAATCCTCCCTCTCGCTCATATTATTTTTTCCATTATTTTAAATGGACCTCGCAGGCTACCGTTGACAGTTCTCCTTGTAAAAAAAGTGTTGCACGCCAACAGCGACTTACAGAAAACAGCCATATACATTACCTGTTTGATCTAGTATCAGGTCTTTAAATTTGAATTCATTCTTTTTTCTACCGTAACTATATTTTTCTAGAAGAAACGGAATTAACGGTTGAGCTACTATTAAGTGTTTAGGTTATAATTTATCCCTTTTTTCATACAGTAGCTACCATTTTCTGAGGGTAACTGAATTATTGGTTACTGTTGGGTTCGGAAAAATCGAAAACCCTTACCTAAGGATTTAAACATGAAGTCGTGGGGCATACAAGTACAGAACGGAGAGAGCCCAAACCATCGATCGATCAGGCTAGCGACGCTACAAAGTGGACGGGAAGCGTCGATCGCATGACGCTAGACGCCAGTTCGTCTTTTGTTCCTTCCTGCCTTTTTCTGTGATTGCGATCGGCTAGATGCCAGTTCGTCTCCTGTTCCTTCGTGACTTTTTTCCACGATTAAGATTGGTCGATTTTCATACAACGACCGTTCGATGGATTTTGACAAAAGAGTGAGTAGGGTCTCATTTTAGACTTTGGCACAGTGCCTCGGATTTTGCTCGCCCGGCCCTGACAACGAGTTCAGGAGCAACATATAAGCCTGCAGCCAGCCATCCATTCTAAGCCAGGACGTTGGAGCACGCCACCGAGAGCCGCTATGTAGTACTTGCACGGGCTCATGAATTGGTAGTCCAGCTGTTGCATGCATGATGCAAGGACTGACTCTGAGGTAATATAAGTTGTACCAATTTCAATCCTATGATATAAGTGGTCATATTGTGGTGCCCCGTTCTTGAAAAGAATCGCAAAGGATATATTTTGTTTTCACTTTTTGCAGGAATGAATCACATCCTTATGCAAGCGAACATATAAAATAAAGGCATATGATTATAATGTGTTTCTCACGAAACCAACAAAATTGATATCAGAGTTCTATTCTGTAAGTTCGCTAAGTGTAAATTTAATGGATGCTATTTTAAAATCACTCACTATTTCTGCTGTATGTTGCAAAAAGAACTTATCAGCACAGAAAAATCCCCTACTTTTTTTTTTTTGAAATTAAAAATCCCCTACTTGAAGATTGGCTGAATGGCAACTCTAACCTACAATATCTTATTGGTGACAGGCAGGCTGACAGCGCATAAAATTGTTGCCGTTCCCATCTACTGAAGCTCACAACCTCGGTTCATGTAAAACATCATCGCATTTTTTTTAAATATTTTCTCTATTTTGTATTTTTGCAGGTGACATATCTTTTTAGGAAATGGTTTGCGGAATACATGTCACTAGGATCTCAGTAAAATCATTTGGGCGAATATCAGGTAGCTTTTACTTCTTGCATAATTTTCGGTTCTCTGAAAACAGTAGTTCAATTGTTCCTGGATCTGTAGTTAAATAGTAATATGCATGTTTACTGGCACTATGTCTAATGCAGTGTGGGTACAATATTTTGTAAAGTGTACACACTCATTTTTTTTTTTAATTCTTCTGTTTCGACCTTTATGTATGATTTAACTTCCAATAGATCATGTGAAGCAGGTAGCTACACATGACCAATATCAGTTTGGCAGGCTAAGAATGTACCAACGAGAACCGGCCAGATAAAAGTGTATGATAGTACCTATAAGTTGTACGTATACATAAATCAGTAATTGATTGCCTAACTGCCGAAAAGGTGGTTGATCGTGAAGAATGAGACAAATTATACAAGGTTACATATACATAACTGGCATGGATTTCCACATTGGCCGACAAATGTAGCAAAAAAAATGTCATGGGTAAAAATATATGTGATTCTTTGCCCCAACACAATTGTTTTCATAAAACAACAATGGTGTTCTAACAATGTCTTTCTGTTCCACCAATTTTTTCTTATAAGTGCTATCCTTCATTTTTACCAGGATTGCAATAACGTTGTATGCCAAGCATCAAGAAACTCCCGCAGTCTGTCCAACTACAGATACAACCTGGAGAAGTTTACACCTGCTTGATCTCAGTGTGTTCGTTCAGAATATCATACATGGCTGTATTTTCTCTAATCTCATAATATTGTAGGGAACAAAAAGTGAGCTCTAATCTCATAATATTTTAGAAAGTTTCAGTGCAGTCATGGTTCTACTCAATTGTCGTTATATTGCCTCTCAGTTTGTATCCCTCAAAATTTATGCATTTTCCGTGCGCAGCAGGCAGAAGCATCTTCCGCCTTCAGGTGGTTTGGTTTCCTACAAGATACAATAAGGGAACACATGAAAATATCCTTATAGCAGTAAATTTCATTAAATACATGCCAATTTAATTTTTCTAGGTTTATTTCTGCTAAAAGGGTACTATTCATGTTTGCCATATTCCAGTTTTTTACCAAAATCTTTGGGCCTTTTTTAAGCTGTGTATGAAAATCATAATATTAGCATCTCAAAGGTAATGTTACAATCTCCAATGGAGAAATTAAAGATTCTGTGGTGAGCGGACACCCTGCTGCTTTTTAATTCCATCTGTGCTCGCGGGAAAAAAATATAAAAGGAATAAGAAAAATGGTATTTATCTCTCAGTGAGCAGAAATCCTATATTTGTTCTATTCAAACTTCTTTAGTGTAAAATTGTTTTGATTTATGACACATTTAATCATCCCTTGCTCTAGCTCAAACAAAAGGATCAGTTAAATTATAGTAGACTAATCTTTCTCCCAATTTTCCCAAAATTCAGTTGGATATCGTGTAGAATTAACCATCCAGCAAGCTAAGGATCCATAGGCTTTTCAGGTATGCAACAAATGCAAATGAATATTTGGTAGTAATATTACGTTTTTTATACAGCAAATGCTATTACATGTACAATGGATGTCCTGTGTCTGGCAGTATGGGGAGGAGAATACATGACACAGTTCTGTCATATATATGAAGCAGTATCAACCTATTGAAGAATTACGAAGACATTGCTGTTTACATGGAACGACTTATAATCATATGGAAGACAACACTTATTATCAACCTTTTGAATTCCCTAAGATTTCTGTAACTTGGTATATTGTCTTGATGAAAATCAATGTCATTTTCATGCAAAATGTATATATAGAGCATCAATGTCATTTTCATGCTTATCATTTTGGAAATCATAAACCACAAAATGAGAATGCAAGGAATGCACATTTTTTCCTTTGTCTTGATGAAAATCAATGGCAAGTGAACTCTGAAGGTTTTACTAGCCCGTGCAGTGGCACAGAAACCACTAAGTTCTCCCATGATAAGCATTCACAATACGAGCATCTCACAAGTAATATAATAATAAATAAAAGATATTACAAATAATAATATGTAAAAAATCTAGCCGTGCAAATGCGCGGGTCACCTTGCTAGTTTCGTACAAAACATTCAAACAAAAGTGAAGATATATGATTTATGCGTCCTAATTAATGTTACACTGAGTTGTAGACGAAGAATTAGGTTCATGTACCGAAGATAATTTATCAGGTAGTAGAAAACTTGTAGCTTACACGGGAAAAGGCTGGTGTATAACGATGATGTGTGTTCTTCTTTACAGCTGTGTATTTTCCCTTTTCCACATTCACATGCATATACATGTATGTAGACATATTTTATTATACGTATGCATTCTTCTTAGTATGAATGTAGACCTGCATGTGTGTAAACCTTACATCTTACATTATGGAATGGAGGGCGCGAGTACTTTCAAACCTATGAAAGAACTTTCCACAAATTATGAGCAATTTTAATGGTTTCAGATGGTGTGCTCATAGAGTTACCATTATACGGATTATTCATCCATGTACATCAATGTAGAAGAAATAGTTGTTCGGTATATTAAATTAGCAAACACCTGGATCATAGCCGGACCCTCCGGATATTAAATTAGCAAACATATGGATTTCGCGCAATATTTGCGCCATATACCGACGAATAGACTATACGGATGCATAAATATAGCTCAGAATTTATCACGTATATTGCAAATATACCAAAATATATCAAAACTTGATCTTTCGATACATTTAAACGTTCGTACCCTCCGGACTATTAGAAATGGATGACCAGATCGCATGGATGTCTCCATGTGCAGGCTTTGACCACATTTTTTCCAGTGTGAACGGCGCAGTGTCTGAACCTCCGGATAAATGCCTCCGGGTTCCACCGAAACCGCGGCCGGCCGTCGCAGGGCCCGAGATTCCCCTCCGGACTTGTGAGCTTTATTAACTGCGGCGTCGGACGGTAGAAATCCATCCCTCCGAGATTCCCCTTCACCTTGAGCAAACCCTAGCCGCCTCCATCCTTCTGCCTCTCGCCGGCCAATCCAAGATCCGCCGCCGCGCGCATCATGCCTCGCCGCCTGGCCACGACCCACTCGAAGCTCACGCGTGAGCGCTACACCGCCATTGCGGCTGAGATGCGCGCGGCGGCCAACATCCCAGATGCGGCGGAGACATTGGCGGCGGCCATGGCGGAGGCTGTGGGGGAGATGCGCCCGCCCACCGGCTATATTACACTGGTCTTCACCATAGCGAAGGCCGCGGCGGACGCCGTGGTGGAGTTCTTGGCGGTCCGCGCTGACCGCAAAGGCATGCCGGCGCGCCTGGCCGCGGCAACGGCAGATGGTGGCGCGCGCATGGTGGAGCCAGGCTTCGACGGCGGGCAATGGCGGCCAGGTCGTGCTGGAGAGCGAGGCCTCGGCGGCAGGCTATGGCGGCCAGGTCGTGCTGGAGAGCCAGGTCTCGGCGGCGGGCAATGGCGGCGAGGGTGAGGCCCAGGCGGTGGTGGGGAGCGATGGCGTCGACGCGCAGGCGGCCATGGTGCTCGCCCGTCTGGAGTTCGTCAAGGCACAGAACCGCGCGGCCTGGCAGCAAATCCAGGCCGAGCGCGTGGACGCCGCACTCATCGGGCAGATGAGGGACGACCCCGTCCTTGTGGAGCAGAACCGCGACATCTTGGCCGCCGCGGCCGTGGGCGAGGACGGTCAAGACGGCGACTCCGACGAGGACATGCCGGACGCCGATGCGGGAGAGGACGGGGACGACGACGACGACGACGAGGGCATGCCGGCGGCCTTCTATGAGGACTACATGCCCGACTCCGATGAGGACATGCCCGACCATGAGTAGGGCGTGTGTGAATCCTCAATCGAGGATGACGACTAGATCTTCCTGCCCACCCTTTAGTTTAGACCGATCGATCGTCGAGCGGTCGATCTATTAGTAGGTAATTAAGCTCGATCTCTAGCTAGTAGTATATTAGAGCTCGAGATCTGGCTAGTACATTTTGGTAGGATAGCTAGCTTTGATCGATCCACGGCCGGGGCCGAGATCGATCGATCGATCAGCCATTGATCGATAACATATTCGCGGGCGACTTGTGCAGTGGCGCCGCGGTACATATTTTGCTAGGATAGAGGATCCATCGATTAATTAGCACTAGCTAAGATCGATCCAATCGTTTGAGGATTTGGCCGGCAGCCGGTGCGGTGAAAATTATATACCAACTTCACTGTATTTTGCTACTAATTATAATAGTAAGTTATGAACTCTGATTGAATATCGATCTGTTTAATTCCAATTTCTCTGTACATGATTTTGTTCACATTTGGGCGCGCACTCTGTCTCTGTCCACGATTTTGTTCAAGTTTTGGCGCGCACTCTGTCTTCAGTCAATATTTTCTTTCATTCTGCGCGCGAGAGCTATTTGTTAGACGGCGACATTTCCCAGTCGTCTCTACTTTTTTCTACAGGCGGTGAAGATTTCTAGCCGTCTCTAATAGTTTTGTATGGGAGACGGCCAGCAATCTGAGACGTCTCAGATTTTATTAGAGACATCCAAATAATAGAACCGCTTGAGGAGATATGTCCCAAGCGGATGAAATTTTGTTTTGGTTCGACCGGCTCTAGGTCCCGTTTCCTATTTGTTGTTTTGTACTAGTGAAAGCTGGATCCGTGTATGGTCCTTTCTCCCGCCGGAGGACCGCAGCCTGGATATGAATTTTGGGTGCAACCATTTGGAAATGGTTGCGTGGGATTTTCTCAACCAGTGCGGCTGGCGGCTTGATCATAGACTATCATGTTGATACATAGGCGACTTATGATTTGACCTTTTTTTTAATGGTTGATACATATCGCAACCTTATGTGATCCTTGAATTGTACTCTTGTTGACTTATGTAAATGAAGTAATAAAAGGCTATATGCATCACTTTGATTCAAAGGCCGGGGAAACCCCCAATTGAAAAAAGAAAAAGAAAAAATGACAACATGAATCAAAAAATTCCTTAGCTTGTTTGTGGCTACGCTGGCCGTGTGTTCAACTCATGTTTTTTCATTGGTTTTTTTCTTTTCATCATAATTGCTTCAATATATCAGCTTTATGCATCAAGTATTAATTTATTTATCATAGGCATCCCCTCACTCATCTGCCTCATCACACCCTATGGAGCACAGTGAGTGACATGTGGGCCCATTGATTTTCATCTAACGTGGCAGGCGGCACCCAATATCCACATGTAAAGTTGGGAGCGGACAAAGGGTGTCCACGGAGAATTTTGATGTGTCTGAACTAATAGCTAGGGTGCTCCGCTGAAAGCTGAATTTTTGCTCGAACCCCAAACAAACCGATGGGGATGGGGGGCTATCGGGGCCGCAAGAGAATATCTAGTGCTACCACACCCATTTATGTGCTACCCGTGCTAACATCTAAAAATGACAATTTTAAATCTGAAAAATATGAAAAAAATTGAGCTAGTGTTCATAAGATATGCGTTTACGACCACCAAATTTTTTAGATCCAAATTCGAAAAGACCATCGAGTACTCATGCTGGATTTGTCTCTTTTGTTTCTCATTGCTGCTTTCGAATTTGGACCTGAAAATTTAGGAGATTGTAGACACATATCTTGTGAACACTCACATTTTTCATAATTGGTTTTAAACATGTAAAATTGTTTTTTACTTGGTAGCATGGGGGGCACCTAAATACTCACAGGCCTCCACTCGGAGCAAGTACTCCCGTATCATGCAGACATTTATCCAATGCACATGTTGCGGAGCGCAGTAGTAAATGCATCGGTACTTAATTTAAATAAGAAAAGTAATCATATGATGAAACATCAAGTATCTTTATATAACATGAGTGTTATAATCGCTTGGGATGGTGTGTTCAGTCTTCAGTGTTTTTCTCTGTGAGGAAAAAAATCTGTCAATATCTTACTAGAGTTTGAGACGCAACAAACCGCAGTAGTACGGCAATCAAAAAGTAAACTAGTGTCACTGTCTCGCCTCTAGAAAAGGTTGATTGATTAGCAATTAGCTAATACCGTTTGTGCAATTGGTCCAGGCATCAGCTAGCGGTGCCCGTGCAATCTGCAGGAGAGCTATCACAGTATATTTAGATAATTGGCAGTTTCTGCACCCTCCGGCAAGTGGGTATCAGGTCCGTGCACAGATAAGATCAATCTGTCCATATGTTCAACTAGCTAGCCAAGCTGAGAGACGCATGGCGGCTCAAACTGAAGGCATGCATCGGGACTCGGGGGAGGAATTCAAATCAAAGACTGGTTAATTCACAAAAACATATAGAGCAATGGGTATATAAGCCAAGACCCAAGAAGTACACAATTTACAGCGCTTGGAATAATTAACCACTGGACCTCACCTTGCGTTGGCCGGGAAGCAGCTAGGTAATGTCACCGCATGCCGGCCTAACATGAGGAGCAGGAGCTAAGGTGTAGCCAAGAACAACTCGCCGATCGATATATACGTATTATGTTCATTAATCGCAATGGCAAAGTGGATTAATCTATCGGCAAGTCATCCTTGGCTGCATCATAGTCCCCAAGCCTAATGTTAGGCGACGGGCAAGCGAAGTTGATCGACCAACCGATCCATGGCTGAAGAGGTTAGCTTCAGATTTCGGCAGCCATGCTGCTAGGAGGAATAGAAGAAGGAACGGGAGAGGGACAGAGATAGAGGACACTTTGATTGATGGGTTGGCCAGGCCTTATATAGATGCAGCAGGGGGCTGGTGAGAAGTATAAATAAACTTTAAATAGCATTGAAAAGTTTGGATTAAGCTCAGATACATAATGGAAAACATGGAGTGCAATATCATGTGAAGATTTTGAAAATGACATGTCCTGGAAGGATCTTTTGCGTAGCCGATGACGATGGACACATGCAGCAGGTATGGTCCAAAGGGCGCTAGTAAGGCGATGGCGATGTATGCAGCCCATGCAGTACTGTCGTGGGCGATGTATGCAGCCAGTATTCAGTATCAAATCAACTCTCCATTGCATTGTATATCTGCATCAGTATTCGGTACAGAATCCTCTCTCCATTGCATTGCACATTTGCATCAGAATTCGGTGCAAAATCCGCAGAATAAGACCGTTATATCTGTGCAAAAAAAGAAATATACTAGGATGATAATCTGCAAAAATGATGTGCTTTGAACAAATCCTGCCGTGATCTTGAAATCTCTGGCGCTCAGCTTTGCCGTTTTCCGACATCATAACTAGATTCCTCTCGTTTTCTGACTGACGGATTGATTAGCTAGCTCTGGTTAAGAAAATCTGTCTAAAACCGAGGAAGCTAGCGCGGGAAACATGCGTGCGTGGGTTTGAGGTGACTGACTGCGATGAATCAATCATGCACTCGAACTCATGATGCGTCCAGCCGGCCGCCGGACGGTAAGTACGTACGGGGCTGTGCCGCTGTCTGAATTCTATGGTCATATTCCTAAGTGTTCAGTGTACCTCCCCAACTCCCTTAATATTAAGTCTGTAGACATCCAGTCAGTTTGAGAGTAATTAAGTGCTAGGTAGAATGAAATTTCTAACGAAATAATATTTTTAGGGGATGATGAGGCAAAAGAGATAAAATTTCTGCGCACAACTCGATGCCCATTTCGCTTCACCGACGATATCATTACTTAGTGCGATGTCCAAAGAATACATCGGCCAAATTTTCTCAGGGCGATATCTCAAACAACATATCGGCCAAATTTTGCTTAGTCCTTGATTGAATAACCTCCAACTCCAATACGCCTTTAGCTTGGCATTTGATCGAGGCCTGCTAGGACTTGTCCTAGGTACATGCAGTTCAACTCAGCGTATATCTCTGAATCCATCAAGGACTTGTCCTCGGCAACGCTAGCTCCAGAAAACACTCCATATTTTTCTCCTGCTCGATCTGCCGTTGCAACATCTGCTTTGGACTACTGCATTTTCAAACTAAACAACAAGTCTAAATATAGATCAGCTAATAATCCAAGCACCATATCAACTAAATTAATTTGGCTTATAAAATACTCAGCAGCCAAATTTTCTTAGGGCGATACTTGAAGCAATATCGGCCATATCATTCGTCAACTCTCCTGCCACATGCTAGGATAATACTTCTTCAAATACTTGCCATTGAGAGCTTTAGACAATTTCACTCCCTGCAAGGATTGTACAAAATATGAATTTCCAGGAGCAATCTCTACCACTTTATATGGACCCTCCCAACTCGGCGACCATTTGCCGAATTTTCTATCTTTAGTTCCAATAGGTAAAATCATTTTCCACACTAAATCTCCTATTTGAAACGATTTTTCCTTCACCTTTTTGTTATAAGCCTTTGCTACTCTTAATTTTTCTTTTTCAATTTCTCGTAAAGCTCTTAGCCTATCTTCAGAAACATCGTCTATTCTGTCCATCATCAAATTATTATAATCTACAGCCGACAAATCATTTTGTCTGGCTACTCTAAGAGCTTGCAAATAAATCTCCACGGGCAATACTGCCTCCTGACCATAAACTAGCTCAAACGGTGTAACTTGAGTTGCTCCATGCTTAGATATCCGATGAGCCCATAAAGCTTCCGAAAGTACCTCATGCCATCTTTTCGGATGCTCCTCAATTTTCTTTTTTATAAGCTTAATTAAAGTTTTATTGCTAGGTTCGGCCTGTCCATTAGCTTGAGCATAATAAGGCGACGAATTTAACAACTTAATTCCAAAAGATTCGGCAAATTCACTAAATTGATGAGACATAAAAGAAGAACCTTGATCTGTAGTTAAGGTTTGAGGAATACCGAATCTATGAATAATATGTTCTAAAACAAAACTAATAAATTCTTTATGAGTCATATTTCTCAAAGGAACCGCTTCAGTCCACTTAGTAAAATAATCTGTGGCCACTAGGACGAAGCGATGTCTTTTAGAAGAAGCTGGATGTATTTGACCAATAAAATCTAAGCCCCACCCTCTAAATGGCCATGGCTTAATTATGGGATTTAACATAGCTGCAGGCGCTAACTGTATATTACCAAATTTCTGACACGCCTCACAGCCTCTATAATACCGAAAGCAATCTTCTAACAAAGTCGGCCAATAAAAACCCGCTCTCTTTAATAACCATCGCATTTTTTGAGCCGACTGATGTGTCCCACATATACCTTCATGCACTTCACCCATGGCTAATCTAGACTGATCAGAATCCAAGCATTTTAAAAGTAACCCATCTATAGTTCGGCGATATAACTCGTCATTCAACAGAGTATATTTTAAAGCTTGTCGCCGAATTTTTCTATCTCTGGTTTGACTTGGATCCTTTAATTAACTAGAGTGACTCTCCAATCTGCAGTTTCTAAATTATCTGCTAATTCGGTCGGCTGTGATTTCTGCACCGAATTTTCTTCCCCTTGTACTATTTTTTGCTGGACCGAATCAGAACGAGCTATACCATGTACTGAACTAACGTTACAAGATGTACTCATTGCCTACAACAGCTAGCATCGGTCTTTCTAGCATGAAAAAATTCTCTCTACTAATCTGACAACCAGATGCCTCCTGCGCCGAACCTTTAGCTCTAGAATTTTCCTCCCTAGGTATATGATTAATAGTGAAAGTATCTAGAGTTTTTATTATATCTAAACATCGGTCCAAATAACTATTCAGCAATCCATCAAAACACTGAAATTCGCCTTTAATTTGTTTCACTACCAGAAGCGAATATCCAAAAGCATCTATATCCCTTACACCCATATCTACTAAACTTTGTAGACCAAACAATAAAGCCTCGTATTCAGCTGGTTATTAGTACACAAATATTCTAAACGGACCGATGTTTCATAAGCAACATTATTAGGTGAAATTAAAACGTTGCCGACGCCTTGTCCCTCACTACAAACCGATCCATCAAAATAAAGTTTCCATGGGCATATACTAACATAATTAATATCTTCTTCATCCTTAATTCTATGATCAACAATAAAATCGGCGATAACTTGACCTCTCATAGCACGCAGCGATTCATAAGCTAAATCATATTCTATTAGTGCATAAGCCCATTTCCAATCCTACCGCTAAGAATCGGTTTTTGCAACATGTATTTAATCACTTCGGCTTGACAAGCTACTACACATGTACTGGACAGTAAATAAGGCCGAAATTTGGTACATGCATAATATAAAGATAAACATAATTTTTCAATAAATACGTACCGAGTCTCGGCGTCAATCAAACGACGACTTAAATATGCAATAATGTACTCCTTGTCGCCGTCTTCTTGCACCAACACCGCGCCGATCACTCTATCTTGGGCAGCAATGTACAACCTGAACGGCGCACCGGACTTGGGTGCTCGCAACACAGGAGGATTCGACAAATATCTCTTTATGTTATTAAAAGCCTCCTGTTGTTGTGCCCCCCAAGTAAATTCGGCTTCACTCTTTAGCCGAAGTAATGGAACAAACGATTCAATTTTGCCTGTTTTTGGTGCAATTGCATTTACCAAAAACACTATAGCAATACCTTAGGATGATATTGATCACTTCATCGGCTCATTAGTTTCTTAGGGCGATGTCCAAACAACACATCGGCCAAATATTCTTAGGACGATATTTTGAATAATATATCGGCCATAGTACCATCAAGCAGCCTTGCACATGCTAGGATAATACTCTTTCAAACATTTTCCATTGAGAGTTTTGGACAATTTCTCCCCTTGCTTTTCTCCAACTTCAGCCTCCGGCGTGCAAAATCCAGCTGATAACACCAAGACCATATTAACATCCATATCATTAAGTATATCTTCACCATTTTCTAAGTTCTCATCATGCATCGTGTCATCTGCGGATATATTCTCCTCCACCGCAATGCACTTCTTCCTCCAAATTTTTCTAGGAATCATTGGTCTTTCTTGATTGACCAATTCATTGCGTTTTTCCTCAGCTATTTTTTCCTTGATCTCCAATGCCCGCAGCCGCTGTACTCGTCGTTTCTGAGTATTTGTTAGTCCCGCCGGGCACCACCGAGGTCCCGGTTTAGTCCCTAGCGTGACGGACTTAATTCTGCTGCCCCTCGAGTCTTTCAGCCTGTACTGACGTACTGTTGTACCTGGAACGAATATTTTGTTACTGGCCGAAAGAACTCTTTGCTGACCATATGTACCACCAGTTTCAAATTTCCTTCTACCTCCAGTGAATGTACCAGCACATGCATCAGCCGAATCAATATTACTAGCAAGTACAACTCCGTTCTCTGAACGTGTGCGTGCATCAGGCTCTAAATCGGATGCATCAGCCGACTCTTTAGCACTAGCACGTACAACAGCCTTCTCTGAATGTGTGTGCACATTAGTCTCCAAGCTAGCATGTACGCTCGTGTCTTCTGCTGTATTATTCTTGGTGCAGCCATGCTCAGGTCCATCACGTGTGATAACATCCTGTATATTGCTTTCCCGGCGTACCGGCATCCACTTAAACTTCTGATAACCAATATGAATTATGCCATCAGCATCGTGTCTTCCCCTTGTATTTGAAATTCCCGAAACTGGCCACTCATCTCCACCACGAACTACATTGGCCTTTCGTGGTTTAATTTCCTGATCAAATCGAGCGCTTTTTCCATGCCATGGATTTCGGTACATATGCCCTGATGGAGTCCACTCTGGTTGAAAATAATATGTTGGCCTTGTAAGATATGGCGCCCAATGAGTAAAATCCCGCGGAGGAAACTGTGGATATCTAAGAGGTGCACCGCGCCAGTATGCAGGCTGCATGGAAAAATACGAGTGCTGGTCATATGAATCTCTTCTCCATCGCTCATGACCAACATGTTCATAAGAAAACCTAGGACCCTTAACACCTCCAAGCCGATTAGACACATTGTTGGCCTTGTGTGAAGTGTATTTTTCCAACAACATGCTAAGTGTCGGCTTTATTTTTCGAGCCTGTCTCTTTTTGCCATTGAATTTCCACACTCCTACTTCTGAAATTTTTGGTTTTATCATCCTCAGTGTAGCACTATCATCAACAATGACATTTTTCCCTTTGGTAGATTCGGTCTGATCCGACCGAATAAGAACTTTCTTATTCTCAAAGTCAATAACATCGATAGGAAAAGAATCACTATCAAGTTTCATTTTTGTACTCTGAGTAAATGTAAATCGTCCATCATTAAGGGCCGATTGCACCTGTCGTCGAAACACATCACAATCATTGGTAGAGTGAGAAAATGAATTGTGCAACTTACAGTAAGCTCCCTTGCCCAATTCTTCTGGAGATGGAATAATATGACCTTCTCTCACTCTAATTAGTTTCCTTTGCAACAATATATCAAAAATTATATCACACTTGTTCACATCAAAAGTATACTTAACTTCCTCTTTTCTTGCAAATGTGCGCTTCAGAGCATAACATGCAAAATGATTTGACTTTGGCTTTTGAACCCATTCGGCTACACATATGTCAACGTCATCCTCGCTAGCCGAATTACTATCATGTTCTAAATCATTAACCGTGTGGTTATCCTTCTCACCATTTATATTATCTTTAAACCGTCTATATTGTTTAACTTCCTTAGCCCGGTTTTCTTGCGCCAAAGCCTTATGCAAAACTTGACTAACATCTAAAAACTCTTGCCCTTGTAATTTATCCTTAACACTATCATTGGGCTGTGGAGAATTGGTTTGTGTAGCAGATGGAATGCAAGCACGCGATGGAAACTCCGGCGTAGAAATTTGAGCATGTGACGTTTGCAACAGACATCCACTAAAACATGAATCGGGTACCGGCCCATACGGAACCCCGGTACCGATAGGCAGCAGCGGTACTGTATTGTATGCTATTGTATGATAACTAGGTTGCTGCAAATTAGAATTAAAATCAACACTTCGGTCATAACTGATGTAATTTTGTGGAACCGAAGTTGAAATAATAGGAGAAGCAACGCTAGAAATAAATTTGTTAGCCAAACTGACATTGTTCCGACCACTTTGATCTAAATAGATGTGACGCTGCCGTGCAGTATTAGAAACAACATCATCAGCCGAACTGCTAGCATACGTCCAGCCAGCTTCATTATTATTTAAAGCAACGTGAGTAGCAACGTGAGGATGCATAACATTAGCCGATGTACCAGGCATGTGAATACTACTAGGCAAAGTAATGAGTTCATTATTTTCTACGAATATCGGTCTTTTCACAGAATAATCATTATCAGTTTGCATGCCCGGTAACTGAACGTGACGAGGTAGGCTAATTCCAAGATCTACGGTTTCAGTACTTGTCCGTGTTGTACTTCTCACATCAGAATCATATTTTCTAGCTACGGCCAAATCAATTAGATGAGTAATTTCTTCAGTTGTCTTATTTACCTTAGCGCCGAGCGGATCGGAAGAACTCGGCGCAACTACCTTCTTGACGACGCCGTCTCTTGTCTTCCGGTATCCAGCCAAAATCTGTTTCATCATCTCGGCTTGCTCTTCCTCAATCTCTCGTTCGAGCTCGCGCCGATCCTCTTCCGACAGATCGTCAAGGGTAACGGCGATGGTGATGTTGGGGTCGACGCCGCTGCCGTTCTTGATGGCGGTGTTCATAGTGTGTATGTTCTTGTTCTTCGTCCCCAGCGGAGTCGCCAATTGTGTTGCCACGCAAAATTGCCGCGCAGCACCACGATACCCGTCGTACTTTCGTGACGACGAACGGATGCTTTCCGAGCAAAGCAACAAAGATCCCCTCGCTTTCGTGGAGGAGAGACGACCGCTTTTCAGCGCCAAACGGCAAAGATAAGCCAAACCCTAGGGCTGCTAGGATTCGGCAAAGAAGAACGATGAAGAAAACGATAGATAAATAAAAGGTACGTAAAAAGTAGATGTGTTTTTGTTGAAGATCGATTGATTGGGTCGTCAATCGGCCGTATGCCTATGTTATATAAGCAGCCTGGTCTTTGGCGTACAGGGAGGACACGAAACAGTTTCCTTGGCATGCAAGCCGAATTCTAAAATTCCTAATCTGTAATCGATCCGGCGATCCGGCCAGTACTAGTACATACGATCTTAACAAACAAGGAAACCTTGATGCACTTGCCGTACGTGATTGAATAACCTCCAACTCCAATACGCCTTTAGCTTGGCATTTGATCGAGGCCTGCTAGGACTTGTCCTAGGTACATGCAGTTCAACTCAGCGTATATCTCTGAATCCATCAAGGACTTGTCCTCGGCAACCGCTAGCTCCAGAAAACACTCCATATTTTTCTCCTGCTCGATCTGCCGTTGCAACATCTGCTTTGGACTACTGCATTTTCAAACTAAACAACAAGTCTAAATATAGATCGGTGAAGCGACGACATCGTTGTAAGGTATGATTATATTGTTTTTGATAAATATATTATTGTACCAAAAACAGGGGGGCATGTGTTGAAGGTGTAATTTGGCTGCTGAGTATTTTTATAAGCCAAATTAATTTAGTTGATATGGTGCTTGGATTATTAGCTGATCTATATTTAGACTTGTTGTTTAGTTTGAAAATGCAGTAGTCCAAAGCAGATGTTGCAACGGCAGATCGAGCAGGAGAAAAATATGGAGTGTTTTCTGGAGCTAGCGGTTGCCGAGGACAAGTCCTTGATGGATTCAGAGATATACGCTGAGTTGAACTGCATGTACCTAGGACAAGTCCTAGCAGGCCTCGATCAAATGCCAAGCTAAAGGCGTATTGGAGTTGGAGGTTATTCAATCACGTACGGCAAGTGCATCAAGGTTTCCTTGTTTGTTAAGATCGTATGTACTAGTACTGGCCGGATCGCCGGATCGATTACAGATTAGGAATTTTAGAATTCGGCTTGCATGCCAAGGAAACTGTTTCGTGTCCTCCCTGTACGCCAAAGACCAGGCTGCTTATATAACATAGGCATACGGCCGATTGACGACCCAATCAATCGATCTTCAACAAAAACACATCTACTTTTTACGTACCTTTTATTTATCTATCGTTTTCTTCATCGTTCTTCTTTGCCGAATCCTAGCAGCCCTAGGGTTTGGCTTATCTTTGCCGTTTGGCGCTGAAAAGCGGTCGTCTCTCCTCCACGAAAGCGAGGGGATCTTTGTTGCTTTGCTCGGAAAGCATCCGTTCGTCGTCACGAAAGTACGACGGGTATCGTGGTGCTGCGCGGCAATTTTGCGTGGCAACACCATCCCACTATGATCATATGTTCTTTTCAAAAGCCGGCCGTGCTTCTTCCGCTGAATGGTTGAAATAGTTCAACCCGTGACGTGATGCAGATGCTACAGTACTAGGTAATGGCACGCACAACAAACGTCATGTGGCGGATTGCCCACAATTCCTTCAGGATGTTCAAACCTGCTGAAGGCAACATCTATGACGTTTCAGAGACTTCTACGCGTACGCTATGCTACTCACTTTCTTCAACTGAATCCTCCCTATTGGTTCCTCGAGCTACCAAAAAGGTAACTGAAAATTAGCCAAGTCTCTGACGGCTAGACGGCACTGTTGGCTTGATAAATGAAGATGAACAAGTCGCGTGATTGGGAGAAGAAGCCACAAGGCCGCAGATCGATGAACAGATCAGCATCACAGCAGGACTAGGTGAAATGGCAAATATCAATTGATGATGTGCTGACGATTAATGTTGACAGCCCACAAGACTGGAGAGCAGTGACCCGAGGAGCTGGTCGACATGAATCCGGTGCGCACATATGCCGAATCAACATGTGACGAAATTGGCGTCCACAGATTACATCGCAATACAGTCTGTTTGGATTGTGGCCGGTGGTTGCCTTTCCAAAATTTTGGCGTTCACGGGTGGTATGGGCTAGCCTTTGATTGAAGCCCCGCCAAAATATTGATCACGACGTTCAGTTTTCCGCCCACATGGCGAAACCGGGACAGATGAATCGTACGCCAAAATTTTGGCTCGCCCTGATTTGGCAGGGCTGGCGTGGGCACAAACCAAACAGCCCCAGAGATCAACAACGTAGGACTGCAATGAAACCTGAAACTCTGTATTATCAGTTCTCATTGGTGCAATGAAAACTGAGAGCTGTGGCTCTTTCCATTGAAAAATAAAACCTAGGACAGGAACATGCAAAAAAAAGACTGATGCTGTAACAACGATGCATTCATAAAGGCTAAAGACCTGGCCAATGCTAAGGACAGAACTAACAAGACAACTAGGACGAAGTATCATTTCGTCCACTCATGCAGCAATAGCTGTCTCAATACATAGTACTCCCTTGGTTCCTAAATATAAGATGTTTTAGGCATTTCACATGTTGACTAGATGCAGAGTGAAATGAGTGCACATACACACTAAAATATGTCTAGATACATGTGAATCTTGAAAAGGCTAAGACATCTTATATCTAGGAACGGAGGGAGTAGTATTCTGTAAAAGAAACAGAAGACAGCTGCTGATAGTTCAGGAAAAATTAGCATATCTCTTCTCCAAGGTGTGATGGCACTGCTGTTGCTATTCTACAATCCTAACCTTCTTCTTCTTCTTGGATTTCTCTACCGGCGTTTGCGGCATCTCGGAGATTGTGTTGCTTTCTGTACCACGAGCTTGTCAGCGACCCTTCCTATACACTGCCTTGGGCTGGCACCGGGCCGTCGTTATGGGCTTGGGCTACTATCGGCAACCAGCAACACAGGCTACAAATAGAGAAGGCACTGCAACGACGAAACGGCACCGGCGGCTCCTTCCTTCCCACCTGGCTCTCATCCTCGATCCCCTTTCGTTCTTCTTCCTTTGGCACAATTTTGTGCTTGTATCCGAACAATTGCTACTCATGTAATCGAATCCTGTGATGTGTGTGAGTGAATCCATAGATCCCTGATCGAGTAGCTAACACTTGGTATCAGAGCCATCCCATCACCCTGCCTGAATTTTTCCCCAAGTTTTTCCCCGAATTTTCCCCTTCCACCATAGATCTCTGGCTCGAGAAGTTCCTTGCTGACGTGGGGTGGCCACGGCAAATCCCATCGGTAGGATACCTAGGGTTTCGAGAGAGGAAGAAGTTGGCGCGCTGGTAGTTCCGTCGGCTGACAAGCAAAGATTTACCCAGGTTCGGCCCCTCATTGTGAGGTAAAGACCTACATCCTGTTTGTCTGATCTGTATTGATGATGATGATGTTACATGGTGGCCGCGATGGCAATGGTGGTGGTGAGATGCAATCTCGCTAGGGCTATGCCTATCTGTGTGTATTGTCTAGTTGTGTCCTCTCTATGGGGGTGCCCCTGCCTGGCTTTATAAAGAGAGCCAGGTAGGGTTTACAAGAGTCCTAGTAGACTACGACTTGGAATCCTTAGCTTGTTCTTGAAGTAATAGCTAATCCGCCAGGTGGGCCTTCGTCTGGGCCGCACCAGGTATACCAAAAGTGGGGACCCGAAGGGTATGACCACGTCAGTAGCCCCCGAGTGTCTGGTCGATTCGCAGAATCGGGCAGAGACTTATAGCAGCATGTGAGCAGGAGTAGTCAATGCGTCAGGTGTGTTGATGATCATGTGATGAATGTATTAACCATGCCTTGAGAGTTGAATCATTTATGAGAAATCCAGTGTAGGTGTAAGAAATCCAATAATAGTAATAAATCCGATGCGATCTATAGAGAGACCGACTTTGAGAAATCCGGCGCGGGCTATAAGAACCCGACTTTGAGAATACCGATGCGGGCTATAGAGAGCCCGACTTTAAGAATACCGATGCGGGCTATAGAGAACCCAACTTTGAAAAATCCAGCACGGGCTGTAGAGAACCCGACTTTGAAAATTGCGTAGCACTCGAGCCGGCAGCGAGTGCGCTCCCGATGGGAGTAGTTGATGAAATGTAAGTTATCCAAGGAGGTGCTCAACTTGGGCTCAGTCTTTGCGTCCTTGCTATGTTGTCTGGTGTTTTGATTCAGTAGTACATCAGGTGCGCGTACAGTGCTCGTCGGGTGCGCGTCCAGCGCTCCCGATGGGAGTAGCCCCCGAGTGTCTGGTCGATTCGTAGAATCGGGCAGAGACTCAAAGTCGAGGATTCATCGGGTGTCTTTTTGCCGGAGGAGGCTGTTAGTCGGAAGTACGTCGACTCATGCCCGGTTTCTATTTGTTTGAGAGTTGTGAGCTTAGCAGGCCCAGCGCACTCGACGGATCGGGGCTCGTTAATTGCTCTGGGGCAAAAACCTGGCTAGCTATCGTAGGCTGGGGAAGCTTGGCTCTGGCCGCGGAGGTCTTATAGAGCCAAACTCCAGCATCAGTAAATGGGTACCCAACGCGTCCGTCGGGATTTTTCATCATGTCGCAGACACGGAAATTACAGGGTGAACGCAGCGGGTGCGAGCCCTGGCCGGCTCGACGGATCGGGGGTCTTATCTTTACACCATGGGTGCAGCATCAGAGGATCATATGCGGCGGACGCATCTCGGGAAGTCTTTTTGCGACTGCGCTAGTCGTGAATTTTTGCATGGGGCTAAGTAGCCGAGTCGATGATTTGTTGCGGCTGTCCGACGCAGCCCCGAGCATCGGGTGAGGCCAAGGCGAATTTGTTGCGGCCTGAGCGGCGCAGCACCCGTTAGAGCATCAGGTGCGGCCAATACAAATTTGTTGTGGCGCGGCGGACCGGAGTCGACGCGGCGGAGTAGTGCGACAGAGGGAGTCGACGCGGCGGACCGGAGTCGACACGGCGGAGGGAGCGTCAGCCCCCGAGTGTTGGATGCAAGCGAAGCAGGTTAGATTGAATAAATTAAATATGAAAGTGATTTAGCTGTTCATGAACGACGAAAATCTGTAGACTGTGGAGGTCGACTCGCCAAAGTGGTTGTAGAAGTTGTCGGGTCATGCACGCCGATCTTGTTGAGTCGTGGACGTCGTAGTGGACGGAGTCGACGCCGCGGGGTGGTGCGGCGGAGGTGTCGACGCGACGGACCTGAGTCGACGCGGCGGAGGGGTCAACGTCGCGGATTTGTTCGGCGGAGGAAATCGACGCGGCGCGGGCAACGCTCAGCCCCCGAGTCCTCCTTGTCAAGCCGGCGAAGCGGAGTCGACGATGCAGAGTCGATGAAGCAGAATCGACAATGTGGAGTCGATGAAGGCACTCGAGTCGCGAGTCGAGTGCAGCGAAGAACTTGTTGTTGATGACGAAGCGCCAGCCCCCGAGCCTCGGGTGCGCGTGCATACGCCGCCATCTTCCAGAGTCGACAGTGTATCGGGTCCGCGCGGTCGAAGCTGATGTTGTTGCCGACGTCGAGTGCCAGCCCCCGTGCGCTTGATGTCGATGATGCTTGTCAGCGAGTCGAGAGCCGACCGCCGCTTGTTGATGATGAGGCTTGTTGCTAGATGCGATTGGGTCGCCGTTGTTGACGAAGATTGGAGCCTCGGCGTTTAGCCGGAAAGAGTCGACGCGGCGGAGTAGTGCGGCAGAAAGAGTCGACGCGGCGGACCGGAGTCGACACGGCGGAGTAGTGCGGCAGAAGGAGTCGACGCGGTGGACCGGAGTCGACACGGCGAAGGGAGTCGACGCGGCGGACCGGAGTCGACGCGGCGGAGTCGATGAAGGCGAAGCACCAGCCCCCGAGTGTCGGAGGCGGAATCGATGAAGGCGATGCCGGCAGCCCCCGAGTGTCGGAGGCGAAGTCGATGAAGGCGAGGCCGCCAGCCCCCGAGTGTTCCTTGTCAAGCCGGCAAAGCGGAGTCGATGATGCAGAATCAATGAAGGCACTCGAGTCGCGTGTCGAGTGCAGCGATGAACTTGTTTGTTGTTGTTGACGTTGAATCGCCAGCCCCCGAGTCTCGGGCGCACATGTGCTTACGCCGTCCTCTTCCCAAGTCAACGATTTGTCGGGTCGCGTGGTTCGGTGGCCGATGATGATTGTCGCAGTTGATTTTGACGAGGGCGAGGTTGGTGCCGACGCGCCAGCCCCGAGTATCGGGTGCGCCGAAGTAGTTTTGAGACGCAGTCCCCAAGTAGTAGGAGCACCCTGCGTCGTTGTAGAGGTCGACGAGCGGCCGACGAAGATGCGCAACCCCGCCGCCGTCCCGAGTCGCCGGTTTGTCGGGTGCGCGCGGTCTAAGCTGATGATGTTGTTGATGTCGAGTGCCAGCCCCCAAGGGTACGTAGTGCCCTTCCAGGGAGCGGGCTTTCTGTGTCGGTACCTCAGGCACTGATCGTTGTCGCGGTGGTCGATGAAAAGGACACCGGAGCCGCAGGCATCGATGCTAGTGAGTCGTTGTATTTGTTTGCCGGCGGCCGGTTTGCGGACTCGCTAGACCGTCGGGTTCGCAGAGCGTTGTCGACGTCAAGCTCCTGCCCTCCATCGCCGAGGCCCCTTGCGCTGGGCCTTCGTTAGTGCATGGTCCGCGTCTCCGGCGATGCGGAGGTCGGCCTGGACCCGTATCCCTGGCTGGCTGCATATATGTCAAATATCCAGTGGATCAAACAGATCTACTCCAATTAAGTGCACTTGCAACGTAAATAAGAAAGAGAAAGGATGATTAGTAATAGTAGGCTGATCGTAGTCATGCATGCGATTGGCACTGCGGCCGCAAAATCCATGCACAGAGGAATTAGCTAGCACTTTGATTTGCTCTTCACGTGGATCAGATCGGCACCGCTGCCTCTTGCATGTACTGGCGTAGCTGCATCTTGTCATCGATCATTGGGACTTGGTTTCCCGTGTACATGCACGCACATGTTTAAAAGATTAAGCTGTTAACAAAAAATAGTGAATATAAAAATTAAACGAATAGGACAAGGATCGATCTATGATCCATGCATGCCCATGAACGTGCGGTGCATGTGAAGCAGACAGCCTGGCTGCTCCTTTGCCATCACGTATTTGAATCGGATCAGAACTTCTCAGCTCGTCGGCTTTCCGCATGCGTGCAGCCAGGACAGTATTTATGGCGAGCCGCACTCGCGCGACTGATGGCCAGCAGTAGCGATTCGGCCATAGCCGACAAGAATGGATTGTGGGTGGAGTTGAAGCCGATTTCGGCGAGTCTGTGATGGTCGCGGTTGTCGGACGGAGTCGACATCCGTCGGGTCGGCGATGATTGAAGCCGATGTGCTGGCGGCGGATGCTGATCGCCGCCGCAGTGCTTGAAGAAGTTGAGCGAGTTGAAATTTGCCCACGGTGGGTCGTAGTCGATGCAGGTGATGCCACCTCTGCAGACCGTCAAGGGTGACCAAGGCCGAGTCGTCGTACGCGGAACTGGAGCAGCAAGGCAGCATCCTTGGACCTCCTCGTACATGCACATATATGTGTTTAGAACACAAAGCAATTATTAGCAGACTAGCAAATATGCCCGTGCGCTGGTACGGGTGATAATTTATTTTCCATCTATGAGCCTTCGGGTTGCGCCCACGTCCCTGTGTCCCACCCGTCATGTTGCATTGTGCATTTTTCGCGGGTTGATTTTTTTGCAGGTTTTTTTCATCGTGCTATGAGAATAATATGGAAAAGGACGCATAATTTAGGATGTGATAATTATTCGGTGAAAAAAGGAAATGTAATGATGATAGAATCAGTGTGGAAAAACGAATAAAAATTAAGCTGTGTGATTGAATCCTTTCTTGCCTAATTGATTGGTCAGTGGAATCGGCTGAAGTGGACAGTGACAGGAAACATATTTTCTAAGTAGTAGACATAGAGATTGTTTCAAAAATCTTGAAGTTGCGATGGCACCACATATACCTTTCTTGTATTTTAAATCTCTATTAAAGACCAGTGCGTCGTTACAAAATTTTAAAATATATTGGCACCCCTCAAAATTCAACACAGAACAATGAATGGCACCAAGAATTGGCACCCAGGTTGTCTTAATTACAACAACATAATGTTACAATTGTCTACTGTCAAATAAGAAATGCACAAATACATTTTTCTTATCAACTTGTTTACCAAAATACAAGAATTGCTAGTTCAGTTTAGAAACAACAGTGCAATTGTCCCATGAGCATTGTATCGGACGTAACATCGAACTGAGGTAACAAAATAAGAAGGTGCTAACACATATAGGCTGCTTCATGTCGCATCATTTATGCCAAGCATCCAAGTGGGCAATCCAGCTTGAAGATCTACCTGATAATCGAACAAATGAAAAACATGCAAGCTTCGTGAAAATAGAACCAGACGATTGATTGCACGCATATACTCTCTGCAAGATAATATAGAAAACACAGTAATTAAAAACTTCAATAACTTTAACGTAAAGGTGAGAAATGTAACCAAGTGTCTTTTAGCCAATTCTTTTTTGGAGAAATTCTCAAGCAGAGGTCTGAAAATGAGGCTTTGCAGTGTTTGTATTCAATTAGACCATTCAGAGGAAAAAGTTAAATATTTATATCGTGAACTCAGGTGATTCCAATGCTCTTGATATGTACCGAAATGTAGCGAAGAACAAAGAAGAAACTCAGGGGAAGAAAGATGCTTGTCATCATATTTCACTATGCTCAAGCATAACAACACCGGACTTCATATTTGCCCCAGATTCATACTGCGTCATATGGTATGCGCACATTCCATCAAACACTCCCAAGCAAGAAAAGTATTACGCTGAATTGTTTCATACTTCTAACTCAAATTCCTACTGCATCAGAACCGTTTAAGCATGGCCAGTCAAGTGATTAATCATGGTTAGTTTGCTTACTTGGCATGGAAACTAAGTGGAATTTACAATGTAAACCACAATTCCCATTTAACCTATTCAGTGTCATCAACTACTTCCTGTCACGGCGAGGAGAAAATACCAGAGCAATAGCCACTTAAGCTGCACCCCAGAAGAAGCTATCCCTAAACACGAAAGTTTGTAACATGCACCTTTACTTCCCGCTGCAGAGCCAAACAAAGAAAATCGTCATGGTCAGATAGGAACGGCAGAAAAAGAAGATTGCTCACTGTAGAATATGCCACTGGTACATTTGTCACATGGTAAAGACCTCGAGTTTTGGTTTGTTTGCAGGCTGTGAATTGTAACTAATATTTCCCACTGAAAAGCACATCTATTAGTACACACCAAATGTAACTGGAAATCAGGTTGGAAAAAGGAAACGACTACTTTTAAAGGCAAGAACACATGTTGCCCCTTCCCTTGGCTTCTCGGTATTAAGACTACGATCAAACTCCATACATGGTACATTACTATTCCACATACATAAATGCGTCCATTGTGTCTGTTGATAATCCCAGACCAAAGAATATTACAGAAATTGGTTATGCTAGATGAAGAAATATTTCGACATAATAAATAGAAGCGAGAGAATAGCCAGAGAGCTATTGCTCAGTAAAAAGGTTAGCTGTCTTTCATAGATGAAGAGCAATATTTTATGAGATCTGAGTTGGTACCAGCAATTTTTCCATTTATAGAATCTATAACTAAAGGTATATCTACGATTTAAAGTAACCAGATAAAACCCAATTTATCATTGAACATTGTATAGAATCTGGATTCAAGGTAAAGAAGGAGAGGTTACTCTTAGAAAACATTATTAGCAGGCAAACATTAAGCTCTCTTTAAAGTTGAAGGTCATCCATCTAGGTTGATCAAGTGTTGTGATGGAGAGTGTGCAGCTCAAATACTCTAAGAGGAGCTTTTCCGTGTCAGCACCAACCTTCAGGAATAGAACCTGCCACAGACCAGCTAACAAAATGAATCGAAAAATTATCTCTATAGTGAACAGAATTGCATACATGAAGGAGCACTTTTGAAAGCAGTTATAAAAGTAGCTTGGGATTACTATGTTTTGTGTGCTATTTCGCTTGCCAAAGAATGTCCTCTGATTGAGCTAAGGTTTTCCTGCTTATTCGTGTGGACAACCTATAAGACTTAACTGAGTGCCTTCTGTATAAAATGACTGATGTACATGGACCGGAAACTAATTACTTTTAATGATTGGTCGTCAAATAATGAAGCATTTGCAGGCTTATCCAGAAGATATCGATGTTTGCTGGTACCAACGCAGATCTCATAAAATTAGATGAGTATATAAATATGACAGAAGGGAAGCATAGCATGAACTAACTGTTATCAGACATCAGCTAATTAGTTGTCCATGATTGCCCAGAACATGACGACGAAATAGGCCGTAGCCCCGCTATATAGATATAGCAAACACCCGATACAACCAACAAACTTGCAATGCTGGGGCGGCAGCAAACATACACCCAAAGAAAAGAAAAAGAAATAAAATGGAGACATAGGCGGATCGACTAAACGATGGTGACCCGCAACCGCTGCGCCCTCTCCAACAAAGCACCACCACGCTCCTAGCACCGAAACGACAAGTACCAAGCAGCACCTTCAAGAAGGGACGCCACGCTGCTGCCCGGACCAGGGCACTGGTCCTAGGGTTTCCCCGGCACAGAGGGAAGCGAAGGGTAGCCCCGACGCCCTTCAGGAAGGAAAGATGCCACCCGAAGGCGGCACCGCGTCGGTGTCGGGCGAACCGACAAGGATTTCTCCCGAAAGCCCATCCACAACCCCGGACGATCGGTAGCACAGAAGCCCCGCGAGGACGAGCCTCGACACCGCGAAGCTAGCCGCCCACCAATCATGCGCCAACGATCGTGAAGCCTCCAACGTCGTCTCACCGAAGTAGTTGTCCCGAGGTCTGCAAGACGTAGGTGAGGACAAGAATGACCTAGGGTCAGCAGTACCGGACAGCCGGCGGGAGGGACCAACCTCCACCGCCGAGGACGGTAGTCGACTGGACGTGGCCGCAAACACACCGGTCCCCGTCAGGTCCGGCCGGGCCCAACGGGCCCGTAAAGCCCCAGAGGGCACACCAGTCCTAATAGGGTCCAGCCGGGCCCGATCTGGGCCCGTGAAGTTCGACGCCGCGCTGCAACAGGCTGGCCGCCGCCACCGCTGTCCCCCGCATCCGCCGCCTCACTTCCATCTACAGAGGGTGCCGCAGGTCATGCGGGCCCACCGAACCCAGATGGGGCCCGGCGGGCCCAGATCTGGGCCCAGACCTAGGTCACTGGGCGCTGCCGGAGCCGCCTCCAGCATGCCGCCCTGCAATCCCGCGCTTCCCCGCAGCACCACCGCCACCGGACATCCACTCCCCAGCCAGAGCTGGGCCGCCGCCGCCCTAGACTGCACCGCCGCCGGAGAAAGCAGCCCCGCGAGGCTTCCTTCGGCGCGGGAAGAGGACATCCGCCGCCGCCGGCCGCTGCCCGAGCATCGCTCGGCAGGCGCGCCGACGGCGGCGAGAGGAGAGAAGATGGGCGGGGGGACGAGAGGAGAGGGGTCGGAGCCGCGCCGTCCGCCGCGGGGGCGGCGCGGACGCGGAGAAGGAGAGGGCCCCGACCTTGGAGGGTGCGGCGCCGGCGGCGGGGAGGACGGAGGAGGAACCCTAGGGTCGGGTCGGGAGGAGGTCGAGTCGCGGGAGCCTTTCGCGAGGAGTTTCGATGCTCGCTCGTCTACAATTCAATTAATAAATTGATGGAGAACTCAAGATTAATCCAGCCCAATTTACATATATGTGCAACGCAAGCCCCAGAAAATTTACATATATCAGTTGTGCAGGTTCCTTGGATAGAGTATTAGAGATAAATTGTATATGCAGCCCAGCTGAAGGATGCAGAGTTTACTTTCCTGCTGACCAGGGACGAAGTCGAAGGTGTCTATTAGATGAATAAATGTGCCATGATTCCATCGGCAGCAGACAGTTCTGCTTCAAACTACCATGATTACACATCCTGCACTCCCAAACTACCATGATTACACATCCGGCACTCCAAGAACAATCGTGTGATATATTCATCAACTCGTCTACAAATATATACTCGTGGTTTAAAACCTAGCAGCAAAGAAGATTAATTAAAAGGTTAGGTAGGAATGGGATTAGGGAGACCAAGAGAGGCTAGATCGGATTGTACCTTTGTTTGGATAGATTCCAGTGTGTGTGGAACATTGAAGCACGACATGTAGAGAACACGGGTCAAGAGGGGTGATGAGCAAGAGCAGCTGTAAGGGTCGCTGGACGATGCGCCGGTGGGATTCAAAGACTTTGCCACCGCCGCCAGGACCTTGACACTGAAAGCCTTGACCTCGCCGCACGAGTACATCCTTGTTTGATCGGGAATCGCTTAGGTGTAGCCGCATCGAAGGGAATCGGGGGGAGCGGGGCGTTCCCCAACAAGCCGGCCTAGAGCGTGTGTCGCCGCGATGAGCCACCGCAGGTGATCTAAGGCTACCGGCCTCCTCCAGAAGAGGGAGCAGGTGGTTTCTCACCAGTCGCCGGGGAAGGCGCGACCATGGCCGGAGCGGCGGGTACTGGCGCTCGCGCTGGCGTTCCGTCGCGCGGCTGGTGCGCACCTACTTCAACCCTGACGAGCACGGGTAGTGTCTCGTCTGATCTGCGATTTGGGAACCGCAACACCAGATACTGGGATTTGGTAGCCGTGTGCGCGAGAAGCAATGGGCAGGTGACAGAGAGGAGTAAGCAACCATGTCGATCTTCTGGGGGGAGCAAATGCCAGCAATTACGGAGATGATTGGTGCAACGAAACGTATGCATGCCCACATTCGGCGCACAAATTTAGCGATCGGCAAAGGACGGTTTTGAACGACATGCTGGGAGGCTTGACGAAGGAACAGTGCGCGACGGTGTGACGAAGGTGTGGGCAGAATGTGGAACCAATTTGTTCTTTTAGATAGGAGAGATAAACCAGGGAGAGTAAGACAAAATCGGTTAATTAATTAAGACCGAGTCCCTGATCACGCGCATGCGGATGCACATGCCATTGCATGCACGTGGCCTTCCTGCTCCTGCTTGCGTATTAGCAGTGATCCGGGCGTCGCTTAGCCGACGAGATTGGATCGGCGAGCGTGATCCGCATGCATGTAGAAAAACTATTAGCCAGGAAAAAATATTCACGAGATCTGGTAACGAAAGAGAGAGATTAATGATTGATCTGATCCAAGCGTGATGTATGCACACGTGCGAGTGCCTGGCTGGACGCGGATCAGACTTGAATATCGGCAGTAGCAGTTCGATCGGCTGGCCGATCGATGACGTCGATGAGGTTGGGTCGTCCGCGCTAGGAACGGAACGCCGCCGTAAGCGAGCAAGATTGGATCGCGGAAGCTGCGAATACGAAACGCCGCCGCCGCAGTGGTTGTTGACGAGGTCGAGCGTGTCGACGTAGATGAGCTGGCGAGGTGCGATCTAGCCGCCGTTGTCGATGGAGATTGGAGCCGCCGAAACGTTGAATCCAGCGCGCGTTCTTTCCACAGACGGCACCAATTGACGTGGGGTGCCACGGCAAATCTCAGGGTTGGATACCCCAGGTGTATTGAGAGGGAAAACTTGGCGCGCTGGTAGTTCCGTCGGCTGACAAGTAAGGCGATTTACCCAGGTTCAGTCCCCCGGAGGGTAACACCCTACTTTCTGCTTGTCTGATCTGTATATATTGTATGATTACATGATAGCCGTAATGTCGATGGTGGTGATGAGAGACGTGGTCTCGCTAGGGCTAT
This sequence comes from Poa pratensis, assembly GCA_947311845.1. NCBI lineage: Eukaryota > Viridiplantae > Streptophyta > Magnoliopsida > Poales > Poaceae > Poa > Poa pratensis. The sequence continues at coordinate 6,094,150 of CAMZMU010000109.1, read as the reverse complement.
GCCTATCTGTATGGATATGTCCTATGGGGGTGCCCCTGCCTGGCTTTATAAAGGGAGCCAGGTAAGGTTTACAAGTGTCCTAGTAGACTACGACTCTTGTCCTTCAAGTAATTGCTGGGCCGCTAGGTGGGCCCCCGTCTGGGCCGCATCGGGTACACCAATGGTGGGGTGCTCGGAGGGTATGCCCACATCAATAACCATCCCCTCACTCATCTGCCTCGTCACACCCTATGGAGCACAGTGAGTGACATGTGGGCCCATTTATTTTCATCTACCGTGGCAGGCGGCACCCAATATCCGCATGTAAAGTTGGGAGCGGACAAAGGGTGTCCACGGAGAATTTTGATGTGTCTGAACTAATAGCTAGGGTGCTCCGCTGAAAGCTGAATTTTTGCTTCGACCCCAAACAAACGATGGGGATGGGGTGCTATCGGGACCGCCAGTGGCGGAGCTGCACATACACTATGTGATCAAGCGACAACACAAAAAATTGTAGAGTAATAAAGGCCCAGCTATGAATACACCATAAATGACCACATAAATCCTAATTTTTGACATCAGTGTAGATTAGTTTGAGCTTTGACATCACTAACTGCTACCGCTAGCTCCGCCATTGGGGACTGCTACCGCTAGCTCCGCCATTGGGGGCCGCAAGAGAATATCTAGTGCTACCACAGCCATTTATGTGCTCCTCGTGCTAACATCTAAAAGGACAATTTTAAATGTTTCAAAAATATGAAAAATTGTGAGCCAGTGTTCATAAGATATGCGTTTACGACCTCCAAAAATTTTAGATCCAAATTCGAAAAGACCATCGAGTATTCATGTTGGATTTGTCTCTTTTGTTTCTCATTGCTGCTTTCGAATTTGGACCTAAAAATTTAGGAGATTGTAGACACATATCTTATAAACACTCACATTTTTCACAATTGGTTTTAAACATGTAAAATTGATTTTTACTTGGTAGCATGGGGAGCACCTAAATATGTGGTAGAACTAGATATTCCCACCACTCGAAGCATGTGCTCCCGTATAATGCAGACATTTATCCGATACACATGCTGCGGAGCGCAGTAGTACATGCATCAGTATTTAACTTAAACAAGAAAAGTAATCAGATGATCGAACATCAAGTATCTTTATATAACATGAGTGTTATAATCCCTTGCGATGGTGTGTTCAGTCTTCAGTGTTTTTCTCTGCGAGGAAAAATCTGTCAATTTCTACTAGAGTTTGAGACGCAACAAACCGCAGTAGTACGGCACTCAAAAAAGTAAACTAGTGTCACTGTCTCGCCTCTAGAAAAGGTTGATTGATTAGCAATTAGCTAGTACCGTTTGTGCAATTGGTCCAGGCATCAGCTAGCGGTGCCCGTGCAATCTGCAGGAGAGCTATCACAGTATATTTAGATAATTGGCAGTTTCTGCACCCTCCGGCAAGTGGGTATCAGGTCCGTGCACAGATAAGATCAATCTGTCCATATGTTCAACTAGCTAGCCAAGCTGAGAGACGCATGGCGGCTCAAACTGAAGGTATGCATCGGGACTCGGGGGAGGAATTCAAATCAAAGACTGGTTAATTCACAAAAACATATAGAGCAATGGGTATAAGCCAAGACCCAAGAAGTACACAATTTACAGCGCTTGGAATAATTAACCACTGGACCTCACCTTGCTTTGGCCGGGAAGCAGCTAGGTAATGTCACCGCATGCCGGCCTAACATGAGGAGCAGGAGCTAAGGTGTAGCCAAGAACAACTCGCCGATCGATATATATGTATTATGTATCATTAATCGCAATGGCAAAGTGGATTAATGTATCGGCAAGTCATCCTTGGCTGCATCATAGTCCCCAAGCCTAATGTTAGGCGACGGGCAAGCGAAGTTGATCGACCAACCGATCCATGGCTGAAGAGGTTAGCTTCAGATTTCGGCAGCCATGCTGCTAGGAGGAAGAGAAGAAGGAACGGGAGAGGGACATAGATAGAGGACACTTTGATTGATGGGTTGGCCGGGCCTTATATAGATGCAGCAGGGGGCTGGTGAGAAGTATAAATAAACTTTAAATAGCACTGAAAAGTTTGGATTAAGCTCAGATACATTGAATGCAATATCATGTGAAGATTTTGAAGATGACATGTCCTGGAAGGATCTTTTGCGTAGCCGATGACGATGGATGCGGCACATGCAGCAGGTATGGTCCAAAGGGAGCTAGTAAGGCGATGGCGATGTATGCAGCCCATGCAGTACTGTCGTGGGCGATGTATACAATTGCTTCAGTATTCGGTATCAAATCAACTCTCCATTGCATTGTATATCTGCATCAGTATTCGGTACAGAATCCTCTCTCCATTGCATTGCACATTTGCATCAGAATTCGGTGCAAAATCCGCAGAATAAGACCGTTATATCTGTGCAAAAAAATCGATTAGGATGATAATTAATCTGCAAAATGATGTGCTTTGAACAAATCCTGCCGTGATCTTGAAATCTGACGCTCAGCTTTGCCGTTTTACGACATCATAACTAGATTCCTCTCGTTCTCTGACTGACGGATTGATTAGCTAGCTCTGGTTAAGAAAATCTGTCTAAAACCGAGGAAGCTAGCGCGGGAAACATGCGTGCGTGGGTGTGAGGTGACCGACTGCGATGAATCAATCATGCACTCGAACTCATGATGCGTCCAGCCGGCCGCCGGACGGTAAGTACGTACGGGGCTGTGCCGCTGTCTGAATTCTATGGTCATATTCCTAAGTGTTCAGTGTACCTCCCCAACTCCCTTAATATTAAGTCTGTCGACATCCAGTCAGTTTGAGAGTAATTAAGTGCTAGGTAGAATGAAATTCTAACGAAATAAGCTTTTTAGGGGATGATGAGGCAAGAGAAATAAAATTTCAGCGCACAACTCGATGCCCATTCCATCCCACTATGATAATATGTTCTTTTCAAAAGCCGTCCGTGCTTCTTCCCGCTGAATGGTTGAAATAGTTCAACCCGTGACGTGATGCAGATGCTACTAGATAATGGCACGCACAACAAAAGTCATGTGGCGGATTGCCCACAATTCCTTCAGGATGTTCAAACCTGCTGAAGGCAACATCTATGACGTTTCAGAGTCTTCTACGCGTATGCTATGCTACTCACTTTCTTCAACTGAATCCTCTCTATTGCTTCCTCGAGCTACCAAAAAGGTAACTGAAAATTAGCCAAGTCTCTGACGGCTAGACGGCACTGTTGGCTTGATCAATGAAGATGAACAAGTCGCGTGATTGGGAGAAGAAGCCACAAGGCCGCAGATCGATGAACAGATCAGCATCACAGCAGGACTAGGTGAAATGGCAAATATCAATTGATGATGTGCTGACGATTAATGTTGACAGCCCACAAGACTGGAGAGCAGTGACCCGAGGAGCTGGTCGACATGAATCCGGTGCGCACATATGCCGAATCAACATGTGACTAAATTGGCGTCCACAGATTACATCGCAATACAGTCTGTTTGGATGGTGCGCACATATGCCGAATCAACATGTGACGAAATTGGCGTCCACAGATTACATCGCAATACAGTCTGTTTGGATTGTGGCCGGTGGTTGCCTTTCCAAAATTTTGGCGTTCACGGGTGGTATGGGCTAGCCTTTGATTGAAGCCCCGCCAAAATATTGATCACGACGTTCAGTTTTCCGCCCACATGGGAAACCGGGACGGATGAATCGTACGCCAAAATTTTGGCTCGACCCTGATTTGGCAGGGCTGGCGTGGGCACAAACCAAACAGCCCCAGAGATCAACAACGTAGGACTGCAATGAAACCTGAAACTCTGTATTATCAGTTCTCATTGGTGCAATGAAAACTGAGAGCTGTGGCTCTTTCCATTGAAAAATAAAACCTATGACAGGAACATGAAAAAAAGACTGATGCGGTAACAACGATGCATTCATAAAGGCTAAAGACCTGGCCAATACTAAGGACAAAACTAACAAGACAACTAGGAAGAAGTATCATTTCGTCCACTCATGCAGCAATAGCTGTCTCAATACATAGTACTCACTCGGTTCCTAAATATAAGATGTTTTAGGCATTTCACATGTTGACTAGATGCAGAGTGAAATGAGTGCACATACACACTAAAACATGTCTAGATACATGCGAATCTTAAAGACATCTTATATCTAGGAACGGAGGGAGTAGTATTCTGTAAAAGAAAAGAAGACAACTGCTGATAGTTCAGGAAAAATTAGCATATCTCTTCTCCAAGCAGTGGCGGATCTAGGGGGGGCGAGCGGTGGCCAGGCCCCCCATGGTTCGGCCTCCCCAGTCGTATGTAGCAGGGACTAGTAGTACATTTGTATTAGCTTAATACGTACAATACTCCGGAAATTAGCGCAAGGATAATCCTAATCCTGCACAGCCCAGCGACTATACCAAGCATGCCGACTTATGGGCCAAGCCCAACGTAATTAGCCAAGGACCTAAACATACGTAATAGCCTAGGGCCACGATCGCCTATGGAACTTCCTGTACTGCACGCACGATCTCATCTAGTCGATCTTCTCCGCCTTTGCCGCTGACGAGTCGCACGGGTTTCGTGATTCAACATCGCCGCCGCCGCCGCAAGGACATCGCCGCAAGGCGTCGCTCCGTCAGTGATTGGCGAAGGAAATCTACTACAACGTGCCGCCTTGCCGCACGCCATGTCCAATTCCTAACCGAGTTAATCGGCCGATCACTCTAAGGTATTACTGTGTGCTCACTACATCGTATAGATAGTGCAATTGCTGATTGCTACTTTGATTAACCCGTTGCACCTTTCTTGTTTGATTTGCTAGTTATATGAGTCATACAGTCTATTAATTGTTCTGAACAAACTAGAATTTGATTAACCCGTTGCAACTTTCTTGTTTGATTTGCTAGTTATATGAGTCATACAGTCTATTAATTGTTCTGAACAAACTAGAATAGTATAGTTGCTTAAATCATGAAGAACGAAGAGGAAAGACCTCACTAATAAGTAACTATTTCAGTATTCTCGAAAAAAATAAGTAACTATTTCAAGCTAGTTGGTTCAATGTCCAACTCTAGGGATGAAAATACAAATGCAAACTGAAGAGATCTAGGTCACACAACAATCTATCAAGTTGATATGCGAACTTCCAATTAAAATTTTGAGTCATTTATCAAAATACCAAAACAAACTAAAAAATACAACACATGGGAAGACCTTGAAAAGCGCTAACCAATGTTGGATACTTTAAGACTTGCTATATTTTCGTCTCGCCCCCCCTATGCTCAAATCCTGGATCCGCCCCTGTCTCCAAGGTGTGATGGCACTGCTGTTGCTATTCTACAATCCTAACCTTCTTCTTCTTCTTGGATTTCTCTACCGGCGTTTGCGGCATCTCGGAGGTTGTGTTGCTTTCTGTACCACGAGCTTGGGATCCTTGGGAATACTTCCCAGACACGTTTGAATGACCCAAGCTGCTTTCGTCCCTTCTCTTTTGCTTGTGTTTAGACGAGGGCTCCGCGCTATGTTCACCCAGAGAGAATGCTGATCCTTGGCTGCTGCGGTTCTTCGATCCGCTAGTGAACCGAGACATAGTCTTCCTGGAAGAACCTGGAAGGTCATATGCACCGATAAGTGACTGCAACGGTCCGTTATCCTGAATATTTATTTACTCACTGCAGTTGCTCTTATTCCTATATGACAAAACGACATTTTGAAAACTGGCAGGTAGCACTTCATCAGAGATGAAAATTATGGCATGAAAGCATTTTAGTGCCATTGAATTCCACATCTTGAAAACAACATGAACACGATCAGTGAATTCTAGGAAGCTACTTTGGCGATGTTTTGAATATGCAGCTATGCCTTAGTTTAGCAGAGGTAAAATACACTTGCATTCTTGTTCTTTTCTCTTCAAATGACATGGATGAGCCTTCTTCATGTACTTGATTCAGATTTTTTTGGCAAATCCGCTAAATCTTCCAAGGTTAACCCATCGTAATCTAGTGATTTCGACAGGTCGACGGGAAGTAAACTGGAGCAACCTCAGGCCTAACTTGCCTACAGTATGGAGAGCATAAAAGTGGTATTAGTGATGTAAAAATTCTTCAAAAATAAATACCTGCAGACCTCCTACTGCTAGGAGGCGACTCCCAAAACCTGGTTTCTCTTTCTCCAATTCTTGAGGTTCAGGGTAACGAACCAAGCAAACTCTGCGTGAAATCTTCCCCACTGAAATTTATTCATATTTTTATTAGTGAAAAGGTCAGTTTGCATACAGAGAGCACAGAACACAAACAAATATAAGGGAAACTAGACTGCCTGTGCTCATAACAAACTGGAAAGAATACCACCACCAAGAACTGATATAATCCCCAGTTTTTGTTAAACCAGTGTGAAGCAAGCGCAAAATGTTTGTTTTCTTTCCCCAATTTGTTTGTGTGCTTGTGTTAAAAATAAGAACAGAATAGAACTACTGCAGGTTATACATTTCAAGAGTTACATACAGGGTATACTTTTACATCCTTACATAATTGGAGGATAGCTATTACACCAACTTGTTTCCAAATACAATTATGGCAAACAATATGACAGTGGATCACTGATTCTCTTGAAGCTCACAACAATGGAAGCATTATTTCTAGAAGACATATTTTTTATCAGTTGGTACATAAATGTTCCGACTCCTTATCTTTTTATCCGAATGTTGCAGCTCCTAGTATGCCAGTCAACTCCTAGAAGATTCAATTTATCTCCTCTTTACTGTGTTGACATTGATTTCCTTAGTTGCTTTAACACAGAGCACTAAGCATATAATTAAACTCATAAGTTTTAGAATTTTGGAGGAAACTTTCAATGATGAAGTGTCATATACTGCTTCGACCTCTCTTATTTGTTAATTCGCTTGAAGACCACAAACGATCAAGTCAACAGGTAACACAGCAAGGTGCCGTAACAAATTAAGATGCAAATACTAAGAAATCAAATGTGGTGCTGGAAACCATAATTGACTAGTATCCAGTGAATTAATGTTTTGGCAAAAAAGAAAAATATTAGCATATGTTTCTACCTAAGGCAAACTAAATTAGGGTCTACATACCCATCAACTGTGTCATCAATATTGTTTGAAAATACTGAACTAAGACAAACAGAATATTTCGGCCAATTTCACATTACTTCAAGAATGGCAAATAAATAGCAGCATACTAAGTTGACATTTCAAGTACCAGCTTTCATTTCAGATCCTGATGGAATGAATACGGTTGTGTCTGGCTGCTGACCAGCAAAGCTGACAAGTTCATATGATTTCCCTGACAAATAATGTGCATTAGATATAAATGAATGTTTGTTCAGAAGTATTAATAGTAATTTTAATGAACAATGATAAATTAAGCTTATGAGAACTGAGAAGGGACTAGACAAGTCAGCTAGCACTGAAACTTATTACTGATAAAATGGTGGATGGAATCTCATCCAACTATCTTCTAGTGAAGGAGGATGAAAAGGCCATTACATGAGGAAGTTAACATGGAAATTTCAGTATAAGCACCAAACTTCCAGAGTCGAAACTCAGAAAGAACAACTTCTTCGTAATGTGAACTGAAGTGTAACATCATGTAATTCCTATTTCAATTTCAATGAGTCAATATTTTGTTGTGTAAAGATAAAGCAAATTTGAACAAGAGGAATTTTAGACTGAACTGAGAGCTCAAGCTGATACTTCTTTGGCCTGCACAACTTAGTGACCATCAAAGAACCAGCATTGCTGAATCATATTAACAGATGAGAGACCCGTTCCACCATGAGGTTTATCTTACCCGGCGAACACTCCAAATTTCCCAAGTTTCCGTCATGGTGAAGCTTAAGAGAAACTTCTTTGCCATGAAAATCTGAAGCATCCACCTGTGGAGTCTGATGGCGAGATTTCAAGCATATCCTCCTCTCCACTCTCCTGAAATGCCGGTCCAGGCTCATAGCTACAAGGTAGCAGCAAGGTTCAGATGCAAAAAAAACACACACTTAACTTCCAAATATAAGGAGCAACTTTGTATTCATAAAGACGTCTGGTTCCTGAATTGCAATGTCCAGCTTATTGATTACGTTTCAAGTTTAGCTACTGGCATGTAGAAACCCGGAACGCTGGTGCCGCCTTGCGCCCTGCACCACACACCCGGTCCAAGGCCGACGCCTCAGCACCACACACTGCCGCTCTTCGGTGGCGAGGTTCGCCGGTACCGCGCAAAGAGCCTGTGGCACCGGCGGAGAGAGGGGGGCCCGCCCCGTGGTGCTGGGGTTTGAACCAGTGGTTTTGAACGCCCCGGATCGGCCACAGGAGCGCGACGGGAGCGGGTTGATTCTTTTGTTCTTCTGGCACTGAAGACTTGACGGACCAAGGCTACCGGATATAAATCAAGCGGGTGAGAGAAGTGATCATACCGGATTGCTCCTTTAACCATCTTTACCGCCGGCGAAGGAGCTCCAGCGAAGGGAGAGGAGTTGGCGGCGGCAACGGAGGTGAGAGCGTGCAGGCGGGTGAGGTGGACTTGCTGGGCTCAGTTGGTCACAGATTAGAAAACGGGAATGCCTGGTTTTGCCGTAGGCGGGCTGGAGGTATCGTAGCTGGCCCAAAAACTGAAATAAAGAGCCCATACACGAGAAGAAAAGATAATCTCTGGCATGTTTCACAAGTGTTGCAATGTAGGGTTTTGGTGAGATTTCTCCACATATTTGAAAATAAAATATGTTTAAACCGTTTCCCTGAATTACAAAACGTTTTAACCATTGTGTTTCTCACGTCGAGATTTGGCTCTCATAAGAAAGATACAAGTAGAAAGTATTTGAAAGGTTCAATATGCGAAACACAAAGCATGTTACCTCATCACCTGCAGCCCATCACAAACTAAGTTGATAATGTCCTGACAGCAAGAAGGAGAAACAAGAGTTGAGTAAAGTACCAGACCACACTAGGCCTGATATTGTCTATTCAATCTCACTAGAATGTCGTGAAGTGGATTCTCATGTGTCTCGAAGATATATTTTTGTATCGTGATTATGCTTTGAAATTAGCAGTCCCTATATTGCAAGGATATACGGATGCAAAATCTAGAAAGTCTACTTCGGGATACATGATGAATTATGAAGGGGAGCAGTGACATGGCAACTAAAGTTGCAAAAATGCATTTAATTTTCATCCACAGAAGCTCCATACATAGCAGCGGTTGATGTTTACAAGAAAGTGTTGCGGATGAAGAACTTATTGTAGAAGTTGGGCACGAAGCAAGAGAAGTACAATATATATGTTCTGTGGTTGTTAGAGCGTTATCCATGTTGCCAAGAATTTAAGCTTTCACTCTTGAATCACATTCATGTAAGATATAATTGGATTTGAGATGTGAGTTTAAAGTTGATGAATTTAAGATCCATACCGACAAGAATGGTTCAAATATGATGGTTAAGACATTGTCAAGTGAGAAGCTACATGTATATATGTTGCAAGGTATAGCGGGCATGGAGGTGCTCCCCTCATGAGTCGGAGGGGGTGATTTGTTGGGTATTCTCCTCTGTGGATTGTAAGCACATGGCCATTTGAACCCTTTCAGACAGCCCAAATAGGTGCAGATGCCCACTACCCATTAAGTTTCTGACATAGTGTTATTTTAGACTTTGCATAAGAGGGAAGAGGATGTTAATTAAGCGTCCATTCAATCACCACTAGGTGGATTGGAAAAAAATCACTAGGTTGGCCTCCATTTGTAGAAGAAGAAGAAAACCAAGAGATAAGGGAAGGAGAGAAAGTTGAAGGAAAACGTTGAGATCAACCATCATGCACTGACCACGAGATTGTGAAATCCAGATCCACTAAATTGTCTCCTTCAGTTATGGTTTCACCATCTTTTGTGATATTGTTCTATGTATGTACAGTTGAGTCATATGTTCCTTCAGTGATTTAGCAACGATCTTTGAAGGTAGTACATGAGTGATGCCGAAGTTATATTTTAATTCCGCTGCATATTTTTCAGGTCATGCTTGAGTATTTTTCAAATCACGTTTGAGTGTGCTAATTCTTCAATACGAATAACTCTTTACCGACTGCACCATTAATTACACCATCAAGGTGGATAGCATATGATATACACTTGCTTCGCAGCTAACATACTTCCAGAGTTCAAAAATATACTATATCATTTTAGAGCTAGAGCACATAAATAAGTATACTATATATCCTCCTTTTTTTGACAATCAATACCATATATTATACTCCCTCCGTTCGGATTTAATTGACACATATTTTATTGCACATAAATGCATCTAGACATCAAACAAGTATAGATACATCCATATGTGGACAAAACCAAGTCAATTAATTTGGAACGGAGGGAGTAGTAGTGAATAGTACATGGTAGAGATACATGAGTTGACTATAGCGATTACAAAATAAAGTCTAGGAGAAAGGAGCAAATTTTCGAGATCTTCGAACTCTTTCTTTTTCCATGACACAATCTTGTACTTTTCTGAAGGCAGCCGTAGAACGACAAATATATCAAACCATAGACCTGTGAATACCAACGAGGGTTCTCCCAGAATTTTGAGCCGCAGTGCCAAGGTTACGTGCACGCACGCATCCATTAAGGTAATCAACCAACATCGGCAATAGTACAACACCGGTATTTCAAAGAATAACAACCGGACAGCCTGATCGATGTCGCTGGGAGCCGAGAGTACGAATCACCATTGTCGAGGACGTAGCAGCCAGGAAAAATATTACGAGGACAATCCTCGGCAATCATAAGAAAAAATCCAAAATCGAACCGGCGAAGCAAGATCTGAAGCATACCTAGACAAATTTAATCTTACAGCACCACCATTGACGTTGGGAAGAAGATCTCGTCGTCGAAGAAAGAACCGGAGATTGCTTATTGTAGAAGATGCCAACTCCATTGATGGAGAAGACGGCTACCAAAACCCTAATCCAATATATTGAAAACACTACTTAACAACTCCAACCATAGATCAGGTTTCCCACTCCTCCCGACACCGCGAGGCCCGACCGGAAGAGGGAGGACCGATCTATGGTGGAGGGGGAGGTGGTGGCGGATGCTGCTAGGTTTCCAGAGGAGAGCTCCCGTCGCAAGACTGGCTTGTTGCTTGTTCCGTACTTGGTGCAAATGATTTGATTACTATATATCCTCCTACTACAAATGATGATGGAAAAAACAGGACAAAAAGGAGAAAATAACAATCACGAGATGGTCCGACAGGCCGCAACTGTGGAGAAGTCGACAGCAAAACCGATCTTATTTGGGCCCGTGCGCTTACAGACCACCTTGGCTCGAGGTTATGGTATACCTTGAGAAGTCAGCAGGCACCAGCCCGGAATCCGAGTCTGCCACTACCACCCCCAACGTGGTAGAGCATCTCCAGCGTACGCTGGTTGACATTGCCGATCATCCCGACGTAATCATCTGGCCCGGAATCGGAGAACGCCAGACAGCCATCCAGCAGAACCCCGTTGGGCACATCCAGGTCGACCGTCACGCCGCCGCTGAATGTGAGAGCGACCCTCGGCACGGTGACGTTGCTGTATCCTGTGAAGTTGTAGCACGTGTCATAGTTGCCTGGCAGGAGCGGGTACGCCGCCATGGCCGCCCGGAACGCCGACTTCAGTTTCTCGTAGGCCGTATCGGGCAGGCGCGTGATGATGGAGCCGCAGTCTATGATCATGCCGCCCTCGAACACCTTCCGTGGGATGCTGAGGTGCTTCCCGCCGACGCTGATGCCAGTGAGCCTCACCAGGTAGAACGTGGACTCATGCATGAAGTGGGTCATCGGCGTGAACAGGAAGCCCGAGGTGTTGCTCGGCGCTACAAGGGCGAGGAACCCGGCGCCGCTGTTCACCGATGGGAGGCAGTAGGAGAAGGCGCGGCCGTAAACTTTGGACGTCTGGACCGGGAGCGACTCCGGCGCCCCGCCCAGACCAAGAGGCCGTCGTACTTGTCGTTGGGGCCACCCTTGTTGATTACGACGCCAGGCGCCAGCGTTAGCGCCTCGTTGCTGTACACGCCGGTCGTCTTGGATCCGTCCCCGTACTCGACTCGGAACCCGCACTTGGTGCCATTCGTGCAGCCATTGTCGAAATGATCAGACTGGAGTGTCTTGCACAGGGCGGAGCCACAGGGGATTGGAGGGTACGTAGACGACTTGCTAGGGTCGAACAAGGGGTCCTTCTGAGGGTAACAGTCGCTGGAGTTGCACGGCTTGCACTGCACCCATGACAGGTCGCTTCCAGTGTCCATGAGGACGACCTGCTCCATGGCGGCGTGCCGAGCCCCAGCGTGACGACGTACTCCAGCGAGTGGACGGAATCGCCTATGTACGCCGGGATGCTCACCTTGCCATCCTCCTGCGGGGTCGCTCTGCTCATGATGTAGTCCGCGCGGTCGCGGCTTCTGTGGAGCGCCTGAGCGAAAGATGGCTTGATGGTGGACGGCGACGGTGCGCACGGCCCGTGCCTGTGCACGAGCGGCACGGTGGTGGCCCGGTCTGGCTGCGACGTCACTGAAACATTGGAACATCCAAGTTTCATACTTGTAGGTGTTGTGGAAATGCCTAGTTCAGTTCGTGTACATACCCGTGGATCTGAAGCAGACATCTTTTGGCTGAAATGAGCTGATAGTTGACACTACGACGAAGCTGTGTGGACCGGCGCCTGCAACAATGTAATTGTAGCTGCATACGATCAGGAGGATACACAGGAACAAGGGAGAAGCCATTGCAACTTGGTATGGACCTGAACTTACTCGAGTCTGGGACGACACAAGTATATAGACCAACCGCAAAAATATACTAGTAGCTTGGACTGAACGATCACCAACAAAAAAAATGGGAAGATACCTATGCTGGGCTGAGGTGTCGTTGTAGTAGTCAAAAGAAGCACAATTTTTCTTGTCGAGTTATCCTGCAGTAGGGTTGGACTTAAAACTCGAAACTCGCGAGTTAAACAAGTAGCTCGGAACTCGACTCGGCTTGGCTCGAACTCATTGCTAAACGAGCCGAGCCGAGTTTTCATTTTAGACGCTAAACGAGTTCGAGCTAAACGAGCCGAGTTCCGAGCTACTCGTTTCGCTCGTTTAACTCGGTAAAAAATAAATCGTTACATTATTCTTGTCTTCTGTGAATTATATTACCTGATTATCACAATTTAACGACTAGATATTACTTAATATTTTCATATTGTTATAAATTTTGTGATAATTGCAACATACAAGTCCAAATAATTAGAAAAAATATACATAAAATCTATTAAAATGCATGTTAAATGTTGTACCGAGCTAAACGAGTTAAACGAGCAAACTCGCGAGTTTAGCGAGCCGAGCCGAGTTCCAATTCTCGACTCGTTTGTTAAACGAGTCAAGCCGAGTCAAGCTCGCTAGTTTACCGAGCTTGAACGAGTCGAGCCGGCTCGGCTCGAATTTCAGGCCTATCCTGCAGTGCTTTGTAATGTAGGGTCAGTACCATTTATCCTACCTTGTAATTAGGCAACATTCGTGTCAGGGGCGATCTATTCTTAGAGTCCATCTTGTAATCATGCGTCCCCCAGTGTGTCGAGGCACCAGTTAAATGACGTTAGGAAAGGAAAATGTGGATTTTAACCCCTATAATCAATATCCTGTCGAACTATCCGGGTCACCATCAACATCTAATCGATCACTTTAACTTGGAACCTTCGCTGAGGCTTCTGAAAATACAAACATTATTGGATTTTCCTCATAACAACGTCAAAGTGTTCTTTTTATTTAACTTAGAAAATATGTGGAAAACTAATATTTCAAATCCCACAAACAAAAGTTCTACCATTTGACCAGTTTGTTAAACTAGCATTGCCTAGAAAAACACATATTTATGATAAAGTAGAACCTATGGGACATTTGCCCACATTTTTCAACATGGAAAAATAAAATACACTCAACAAAGTAACTAGAAGGAATGATACTTTAGGCAAGGCCTGTCCTCAGTTTCGCCATAATAACTGACCCCAATCTCAGTTTGCCATTTGAACGATCAAAATCTCAATCTTGTCACTCCACCGTTAGTTTTGTCTTCACGTTTTCCACTTTGTTGCTTCACCGTCAAGTTTGTACTTACTTTGGCCCTTTCTAGTTGCTCCACCGCGACGGGTCCACTAACTACCATCGTCGGGTCGGTGTTGAGTATTACCTGCGACGACTCCATCGTAATTGATGGGATTTATGAGCTTGGTAAGCGATTTTCCAGTAGAGGACTCCATCCGGCGCGTGGTGCGGTGGGCTTGGACCACCACGTTCTCCAATGTGCGGCTGGCTATCGACCACCGTGCATCATGCTCGGTTGAGTTCTTTCGGTTTGGCCCACTGCCAATGGTTCCCGAAGTGCCCGAGCGCTGCCTCGCGCTCATTGAGGAAGAGCTGGTACCAATGGTTGTTGTCAAGGTGGAACCGAGGGTCAGCCCGCTACTCGGACCTCAGATTAAGGAGGCACCAGTAGATATCCTTAGTGCTATCGGCGATGGTGGGGAACGGGTACACTGACACACCGTCGAGGCCCAAGAGCCAGCCCTGCTTCGGCATCCTGGTGTCCGCTGGCACTAGGACACCTGCCTAGACGAGTGGATGGTGAGACTCCGCTTCATCCGCTGGGTCTATCGCCGGCATTGTCATTGTTCGCCATGGTCTAAGTGAGTGATGTGGATGGAGAGGAGGAGGAGGTGCCAGAGGATAACTGCTGTAGCATTGGGAGGGGGTAGATAAAGCGGCCAAGGTGGTAGGTGGGGGCGCTGGGCATTGATGCCGGCCACGGGTCGGGTAGCCGTGTCGTCGCTGCATGGCAAAGTGGCCACACCCTTCTTGAGAACCACGATTAAACAACACTAAATGCTTGATCATCTATCTGTGTCGATGACATTGTTGACTTATGCTGCTACAACCGCCTGTTGGGAACCCCAAGAGAAATGTATGAAACAGCACAGTAGCAGTTTTCTCTTGATTACAAAACCAAAGTTATCGAACCAGTAGGAGTTGAAAGAGCTGCAACACGGTGTCAAAACTACTCTGGCGCTTGTAGCTCTGACGTGGACCTGCGCACAACACAATCAAACTATTTTGCCCCAATAAAACAGGAATGTTGTCAATCTCTCTGGCTTGCTGAATACAAAAGATTAAACGTATGGTGTGGAGAATAAATGTAAATACAAAAATGGACAACGAGCAAATGAGAGTAGGAAACAGTGAAAACGGTGTTTTTATCAGTGTAAAATAGAGGACCGGGGTCCACAGTTCACTAGTGGTGTCTCTCCATAAAACAGATAAACTAACATGTTGGGTAAACAAATTATAGCTGGGGAATTGACAAATTGCAAGGACATGACAATGCATATTGTGACAAGAACAAGTTCACTGTAATATTTATTGGACATTACAACAAAATACATAGAACGCCTATCTGCATCTATGACTAATAATCCACCCTCAAGATAACATCCGTGTCTCCTGAAAGTATTAAGTTGCAAGCAACACATAACTGCAATAAGAAAAGTGTGTAATGTAAACAATGCAAATGACACGTAGACATAGCACCGTTGTTTTCTCCCTAGTGGCAACAACACATCTAGAGACTTAGTCATTTCTCTTATCTTGGGACTAGGCTATCGGAGACATGAACCCACTATCTAGCATAAATACCCCCTCTTGGAGACACTAGCATCTACTTGGCTAAAGCATCTTTCTAGCATCGGAGAGCATGCAAGAACATAAATAAAACATATAGATAGATAGATGAACAACTTGACCATAACTTCACAATTTATCGGATCCTAGCAAACACACAACATGTAGCATTACATAAAGATGATCTTGATCATGTTAGGCAGCGCACAAGATCTAAACATGATAGCACAAAGTGGAGAGACTACCATCTAGATACTGCTATGGACCCGTAGTCCAATGGAGAACTACTCACGCATCACTCTAGAGGCATGCATGGCGGTGTAGAGCCTTCCGGTGATGATCTCCCCTCTGACAGAGTGCCGGGAAGAGCTTTAGAACCCTCCCGATCTAGGGTTGACGACGGAACTTTTCATGCATTTTTGATCGGGTATTTAGGGCTTTCGGGAGACGGAGAATATATAGACGAAGAGGCGGCACGAGGGCTACCGGAGGGCGCTAGATGACCCCGGCGCGGGCCCACCTTTTGCCGCGCCGGGGTGGCGTCTGGGCCCCCTGGGTCGCCAGCTCAGCTGCCCTCTGGACTTCTTCGTGTCCATGTAAAACTGGGCTCCGTCAATTTTTGTCCAATTTAGAATATTTCCCAACTAGCTTTTCTGGAAAAAAAGACAGCAGAAAACAGGAACTGGCACTGTGGCACCTTGTTAATAGGTTAGTCCCAGAAAATACATAAAATGATATATAATGCAAATAAAACATGTAGCATTTGTTATAAAACAAGCATGGAACATCAAAACTTATAGATACGTATCATTGACCCACACTAGTAGAAAAACCACCTTCGGTTTGGCCCTTTCGTCCCGGCCACATTACGAACCGGGACTAATGTGGCACTAGTCCCGGTTCAAACGGGGCACGGGCACAACCACCTTTAGTATCGGTTCAAACAGGACCTTTAGTCCCGGTTGGAGGCACCAACCGGGACTAAAGGTTGCGGCACCTCTTGTCCCGGTTGGTGTCTCCAACCGGGACTAAAGGTCTATCTTTAGTACCTTTAGTCCCGGTTGGTGTCTCCAACCGGGACTATATGTTTTTTTCCCCTCACGCATGCCTACCCCCTGGATCGCCTTTTTAAGTTTTGTAGAAAATAAAAGAAAATGATACAATCTTCAAAAAATAAAATCCTTTGGGATGTAGTTAGGTTTTACTGTCTAGTTGGAACAGAAATTTTGAAATATGAATTTTGACCTTTTTTGCAACAAAAAAAAAAAAAAATTAAAACGACCATAACTTTTGCATACGACGTTAAAAAAATGCGTTTAATATTTCAAAAAAACTAGAGAAAAATTGGACCTCGATTTCACCGGGGTTTACCCGGTGAACTTTTCTCAGATCCTCGAAATTCCAAAAGGAAAAAAAGTTATTTCAAAAAGAAGATTTGTTTAACAAAATCAAAAAAAATAAGCACACTTAGCGCATTATGCAAAAGATGATATGGATGCAATATTTGGATTCCTATCATTTTTCTGATCGATTTATACATATTATTTGTCGAATTTCAATTTACAGATTTAAAGATATGAATTTTCCATATTAAATAGAAAATGGCAATAATAATGTAAAATTCATTTTTTTTGTTATTTGAATTAATAATTATTATTACTTAATCATTAATATTTATGTTAATATAGGTTTGGAATTGAAAAAATAAGATCATGTGACATCAAAGTCTAGGGATAATAAGATTGATACCATAGTATTATCAAGATGTTATCAGTGCAATCTTGGAAGCTAATTGGAAAGGAACTCAAAAGTTAAGCGTGCTGGGGGTGGAGCAGTGTGAAGATGGGTGACCGATCGGGAAGTTTGACCGTGAGTATGCACTTTGACCACGAGCGTGCTGGGGGTGGAGCAGTGTGAGATTAGGCGCAATTAGAGATTAAACTGAAAAATAATTCAAAGATTTGAAATATAGAAAAAAATTCAAAAAAATTTATTTCGAAAAAAGGGCCTCTAGTCCCGGTTGGTCCGCTGTGCCCGTGAGCTCCGCCGTGCCCACGTGGAGGGCCCTTTAGTCCCGGTTCGTGGCCAACTGGACTAAAGGGGGGGCACGTGGAGGGCCCTTTAGTCCCGGTTCGTGGCCAACTGGACTAAAGGGGGGGTGGCCTTTAGTCCCGATTTGTTAGTCCCGGTTGGCAAAACCGGGACTAAAGACCCTATAGAACCGGGATTAAAGGTGGGGTTTCCACTAGTGCCACCTATCGGTATCCGACATGACGCCGTTTTCTGGACGTGTCATACCCGAGCCGGTTCCAAGATTGGAGGTGGACAAGGGTCGCCAGATAGTTTATTGGGCCGTCTGTTCAGATGGGTGGCTATCGTGGCAGGCGTTGGGGCATGATTTCGTGTCCGACACACCTAATGAGCCTACTGGGGCAGCTATTACAGGCGCCGATGAAGATGGTATAAGGACCGCAAGTACACTTGGCAAAGATCAATTAAGCAAGTGCAGATTCATGATGATAACTAGAAAGATATATCACTATATGTATGCAAGAAAACAAAAGATAAATAAGCACACCGATCTCTGGCTTTTAGTCAACCGGATCTGCAAGGCCGGTGGGGTTCTATGCATGTAGTTTTATTCTTGTGTTACACGAGGCCGCGCTGGCCCAGCTTTAATTCGTAACAGTTTTTTTAGATCAAAATTAATTCGTAACCATCTGTGTCTCTCGTAGAACATCACAGGCACGTCCTTTGCTTTGATCTCCTCATCATTAAGTAGGAGGCACTTCTCGCCATATAGGTAGCTGACTTGATCCTCCTTTTAGCTTGAGAACGCACTTCTTCGTCTTCCCTTCCGGTAGGTCGGTCCTCGCCATGGATTCCACTCTGTTCGTCATTGGCATCGTAGGTATGCACATGCATGTACACACTCTCTCTCTCTCTCTCTCTCTCTCTCTCTCTCTCTCTCAGCTTCTTCTTTGCTTGTTGTAGGAAACCTCATCTCGGTTCTGGTATTCGTTTCGCCCATGTAAGAGCTTACTATCGATCATGCGTTGCATTTACAGAAGCATCTATTTTTTAAAGTTTTGGCTTACACGGATGCATGTTGGTGATGCATGTAAAATGCATACATGAACTTTGCACTTTAATTGCTTATATTCCAATCATATTTGCATCATATAAGGGTTATATCAATGTTTTATCATGATTTTGGAAATATCTCAATGATTTCCTATTTTTATGGAATTAACCCTGCACAGGCAGAAAACCCCGTTTTCTTATTTTAATGTTTCAGGGATCCAAACGTCAACGAAATCACCTGGAAATTTACGGGCGTCAATATTTGGAAGGAAGAAGACCTGTGGGCGATGGAAGCGAACAAACGGAGGTCCGAGGACCAAACGGGAGTGGCCCACGCGGCCAGGTACTGTGGCCGCGTGGGGCCTGCTCGTTTGGCCCTCGTGGCTCCGTTGCCGTCGATCTTCGCTCCACCGACATTGTCTTGACCTAAAAACGCCTATAAAAAAGGTCCCCCGACGTTCTCTGGAAGGAGCGCCGCACAAACACAGAAACACCGAAACGGAGATCAGGAGCTGCAGATTGGAGGGGGAAAACTCCGGCGGGGCACTGCCGGCGTGGTCTCCATCTTCTCCATCGACTTCTCCACCGTCTCCATGATGAAGAGGGAGTAGTCCACCTCTGGACTATGGGTTTGTGGAAGTAACTTATGTATCTCTCCTCTCTTGAGCTTCACTAATTAGCACCGTATGAGCTGCTGAACATGATTACGGTCACCATTGTAATACCTTTGTGGTGGATCTTTATGAGTTAATATATGTTTGAGATTGCAATGTTTGTTTCAGTTATGATTATAGATGCATATTATGTACCCCGTTCTTGTCTACTTGTTTTGATCAAGAATGTTTATGAGAGCGTGTGTGGGGAACGTGTGCATTAGTTGGAGTAACGGGGAGTGGCTAGTGTAGTGAACGTGAGAGAAAGTTCTGCGATCCAATTTGGTATCTTTACCTTACTTTGTTACCTCACTAGGGATAAACTAAAATACCATGCTACCGGAGATGTGGGCGTGACCATTGCCACTACTCCATGACTAGATATAGCATGTTCTTATTTTAACTTCATGTCATGATACTTAATGATATACTCTGAGTTATCTTAATTACTAAGGTGTTATGATTTAGTTCGCATCTTGGTGGAGTATAAGAGAGGTTAATAACCAAAAGATCTCTATGTTAGGACGTGGTGCCCATATATCTAAGTAACTTGTTATCAAACCCTGTGTTGCAATCTCATATGTTAACTGTGTGTGTTCCATTGTCTACCACTTTATAAAGAGAGAGTGCATTTGTGAAACCATGAACCCCAGTCCATTTTTAATCATAAGAAACACCTTTCCAACACCATATACCACTTTTCTATTTTCAGCCATCATTAAATCCGAAAATACAAAAATACTTTTCATCTTGCATACATCATTCAAAAACCCAAAAAATATCATTTATCATTGCATCCACCATCATTGCATATTTATTTCTTGTTTGCATTGCATAACTTTCCTGATATCATTCTTACACCTTGTGCTTGACAACCACAGGTGAGGTTGAGGACCAAAACATCTAACCTTGTTTTGTAGGTAACCACAAGAAGGATAAGAAGATAAATCTACCACTTCAGATTCCCCGAGAGTTCGATATTAAACCCTCGAGTCACCCCTCGTGGGGAAAACTGTCTTCCACTTACTATACACTCTGCACTTGGAGTCTCAACCTAATCCCGTTTATTTTTGCAGGTATCAAAGCCTTGCTCTTCGGGACCATCAGTTGGGCAGCACGACGTTCTGGAGGATCGTGACGAGGAGGTCGACGGAGGAGTTCGAGCCGGCGCCGTACGTGCTCACGCTGCTCAACACGCTGCTATGGCTCTACTACGGCGTCACCAAGCCGGGCGGCCTCCTCATCGCCACCGTCAACGGGTTCGGGGCCGTCATGCAAACCATATACGTCGTGCTCTTCCTCGTCTACGCCACCGATCATGCCACAAGGGTGAGTCTATCACGGACATATGGTCGACAGATATAAACTTATTTGTGGTTTACAAAAGTGCATGTTTTTCTACATTTTACACCTGAATGGTGATTACATATGCGTAAAAGGAGAAGAGCGATCTAGGAAGCTAGCTCGTCTAAGACATTTACTTGTTGGGTTAATTATCAGGCGGCTCTCAGATGTCGCCATGTACTCAGTTTTGCCCTCAGCTGCGAATCGTGCTCAGTTTTGCCCTAGTCTGTGTACAAATACTTATTCCGTGACTCTTGCCGTCTCCTATCTGGTCAATGGTTTGACTGTTAACTTCTGACGGTTGGGACCCACATGTCATGAATTTAATAGTTTCAGCTTTTTTTTTTTTGGAAATGTTTAAATTTCTCACAGGAGGCCCACTATTGACGAATCTGAATCTGAGATTTAAACAGTACAAAATTCGAAATTTTTTAGTTTCGAAAAAAAAATTGAAAAAAAATCCGAATGTTGATAATGATTATTTATACTAGTGTGCAAAATTTGAGTGTGAAATATTGTGTAGTTTAGTCTATGTAAAAATGACAAATTTCGGGATCTAAGATCTAGATCTAGATCTAGATCTAAAAAATTCAAAATTTTCAAGTTTTAGATAAAAATGTGAAAAAAATCCTGGATGTCAACAATGAACATTTATTCTTATGTGCAAAATTTGAGTGTGAAATATTGTGTAGTTTGGTCCATGTAAAAATGACAAATTTCGGGATCCAATATCTAAATCTAGATCTAGATCTAAAAAATTCGAATTTTTCAAGTTTTAGATAAAAATGTGAAAAAAAAATCCTGTGTGTCAACAATGAATATTTATTCTTATGTGCAAAATTTGAGTGTGAAATATTGTGTAGTTTGGTCTATGTAAAAATGACAAATTTCGGGATCTAATATCTAGATCTAGATCTAGATCTAAAAAATTCGAATTTTTCAAGTTTTAGATAAAAATGTGAAAAAAATCCTATATGTCAACAATGAACATTTATTCTTATGTGCAAAATTTGAGTGTGAAATATTGTGTAATTTGGGCTGTGTAAAAATGACAAATTTTTGGATATGAGATCTAGATCTAAACAGTACAAAAAAATTCGAATTTTTTCAATTTTTGAAAAAAAATGTGAAAAAAATTCCGAATGTTGATAATGATTATTTACAATAGTGTGCAAAATTTGAGTGTGAAATATTGTATAGTTTGGTCTGTGTAAAAATGACAGGGGGTTTCGGACGGGGTTTAGGGTTTCCGAGGTTTAGGGTTTCAGTGAGCTAGGGTTGAGCATAAATAATTTAGAAAAAATCAAATAAATATGAAACTTTCGCTCACTGTTTACTTATGCAACTACGTTGCTAAAAAAAATTAAAACTTGTTATATCCACAGTTAAATGAAAAACATTCACACAATTCAAGCTATCGATGGAATGAGCTAGGGTTGAGCACAACTAATTCAAAAAAAAATCAAAACAACATACAACCAGCGCACATGGTCTACCTATGCAACTAAGTTACTATAAAAAATATATAACTTGTTATATCCACATTTCAATTCCAACATTCACACGTTCACGATATCGATGGAATGAGCAAGGGTTGAGCATAAGTAATTCAAAAAAAATCAAATAAATATAAAACCAGCGCACAAGGTCTACTTACATGACATAGTTATCAAAAAAAAAATTTGATTTTGAGCCGGTCAACGGTTTTGTGCAAAGTTTGACCAAACATTCAAATGAGCACAAATAATTCAAAAAAATCAAAATAACATAAAACCAGCGCACATGGTCTACTTACATGACATAGTTATGAAAAAAAAATATAAACTTGGTATATGAGTATTTTCATGAGAAATCCTTCACACAAATGACTTACCACGAACGAAGTTGCAGAGAGTTCAAGAAAGTGAGAGAGGGTTTTGAAAATTTAAAAAAATTGAAAAAATCACCAAAGCTTCATTTTGGTGTGACTAAGAATGACCCAGGCTTAGTTTTTCATTTTGGTATTTTAAACTTGTTTAAATGTTGGTCAAACTTGGGTTTGACCATTTTGAAATAATCATAAAATATTCATAAAACTTCAAAAAAAATGAAAATCCAGTGCACATGATCTTAATTTGTCATGTACTAACAGCTCCAACTGATAAATAAGGTCTAGATATATATCAAACAAGAAATGCTTCAATATGGTGTGAAATCTCACATCTCAAACTATGAACTCTCATGTGTGAAGAGAGGTGGTTTATGTTTTGAGAAATGACTCCATATTGGTCAAGGACACTATATTAGTGCAATAGATGTTAACCCTAGAGTTTGAGATCATTTGGAGAAGGTCAAAAAAATGACAGGATTAGAAATGGTGCTGTTTGGGCTACCTTTGGGGCTCTTTTGTAGCTCATTTTGGTGCATATTGATGCATTTTCATGCAATGCTTGAAATCTCACACCTTTGGCTATACCATATTGATGCATTACCATGAGTGTGTGAAATATACCATGTGTGTGTGAAATATGGCCTCGTTTCGACAAACTATGTCATGGTTTCCCATTTATTTGATTTTTTTAAGTGGGTAAAAATAAGTAAAAAATAATAAATGGCATATTCTAGTAGCCCTCTAACTATTTGACAAGGTTTTACATTCTGAAAAATTCATTTGCCTAATCAAACATGGCAATGCCATTTGGACCAGAAATGTTTTTCACAAAATCGCAATATAGAAAGTTCCAAACTAGCGAAACCTTATAACTACAAAGTTGTAGTATTTCCCATTTGGCGCACAAAGATATAAAGTTTTCTTCCTAAATCGTTAGGAATATCCAGGAACGCATTGATGCCGACATGGCCATGTCCAGAGCACGCCCACAAGGTGCTCGACAAAATACCGACGGTGCCGCCCGGTCGTGGTCGTCGGATAAGCCATCCCTCGCGCATAAAAACTTGCCCGTTAGGACCATAGGCTCTCGTGGAACAAAATAGAGTGGATTTAGAGGTCGGGGGAGGTCATAAGGAAGCGAATCGAGCACGGCGACCTTCGGTTGGAGGCGAGGAAGACGGCTTCGATCCTGACGTTTTAGTCCATCCCGGCTCGCGTCCTTTCGCGTGGAGGAATAGTAGGACCCGGCGGAGCCCAATGTGGCACTGGTTCGAGTTGGGGCAGTCGGAATCAGCTCGTCCCCTTCACCACCGGCCGAAGCTCGCCGCGGATGATATCGAGCGCCTTAGAGATCCTCCGCCCCAATTGATAATACTAGAGCGACTAGGGTGAGCAACTGATCCTCATATGCATCTTTTCCCTATCGCTTGCCTCCTGAGGTCGTCGTGGACGGCGAAGACCGCGGGGTGGAGCTCCGGGTGAGGGAGACGACCATGAGCGGATGGAGCGTCGTGGACGGAGACGCCAGCACTTGAAGCGGCAGTTGGAGCAGGACACCACCGCGACGCACGCCGCCGCCATTTCGGCCGCGCCGCCCTCGCTCCGCCGGCATCGAGGTCGGCTCTGCTCCGGTGTCGAGGGCCGCCGGCATGGCCAGGACCGTTTTTCGATTTCCCTTTGTTGCCTTTTTTTACTTGCCTTTTGTTGCCTTGGTCCCACGTTTAAGAGAGAGAAAGGTGGGTGTGTTTGTTTATTTTCAGCAAGGGCATGTGGGTCCCACTCGTCAACAGCTAACGGTCAATGCATTGACCCGACTGAAATGATTAAATCCATGACATGTGGGTCCCACCCGTCAGAAGTTAACGGTCAAACGGAATGGACTTCAGACTTGCCGTTTGGCAGTAGCTACGACCGAACTAAGGGCAAAACTGAGGACGATTCGCACCTAGGGGCAAAACTGAGTCTGAGGAGGTCTCTAAGGGCAATCCATTAAAAAGCCCTTACTTGTTTCCCCTTTAATTGGACAGGGGGTGCTCAAGTAAGTTCATCACAAAACTATTTAATGACTGTTTTTTGTCGCAGCCTCTTTCATGGGGCGAATAGCTCCTGTGCGACGTCGTTGAGGGCAATTGTCCAGCATGCGACGACGTTGGCTGAAATAGCCCTGGTGCGACGTTTTTTAGCGTGGGAATAGCTCAGACAGGACTAACTGATAAAACGGCTGTCTGGCTCTTAACGGAGGCTGAGATTAGGTTAGGACTTGGCTGGTTATGTGCTCCGACTGGTGGGATCCACTCAGTTGCCACGACCACTCCCGCTCGATCCCCCTTGCTCGACGGCGCGCCCCCTTGTCCGGCAGCGGCAACGATTTCTTCTCGCCAGCTGTGGAGCGCCTTCTCGGCGGCGGCGCAGCTTTCTCTGGTGAGTAATTTCGCACCCTAGTCTCGTTCCCCTCAATTTTGGATGCGTCTGTGGCCTGTATCTGTTTCCCGGCCGATTTGAAATCAGAGAAGCTGGAGAGGTGCGCGTGGATTGAATGAGATGGAGCCCGGAGAGAGTTCAAATCGGTAATGCGCACCCTCTTCTAGCTTATTTGAACTCGATTTGGTTTTCGTCCCCTGCACCCCTAGCTGACTGCCGCTTCCCGCCCGCCATTGACAGGGGAGATTCTGTGCCTAGCTTCGAATTTACAGTTGAATTCTTTCCTTGTAAGGCCAAGCTAGGTGATGGTAGCGTTCGAAACATTGAGAGAGACACGAGGATTATTTGGGAGGTCAAATGTACAGATATTGATCCCCAAGAACTTCAGAGCATGGAGGAGAAGGCAGTGAAGAATTGGTGGAGAGAATTGGGGAGAGCGTTATTTGGGGTCCAGAACAAGAGGTATCACTGCTACGGTATGATGATTGCATGAACGCTTATGTCCGAATTGAGGATGGAGAAGATATGGTTGATGAAATTGATCGACAAGAAGGTTGGACAAGAAAAAAGCAACCTTTTGGGCAGAGCTCATTGATTTGAACCAAGATTCCAGGGTTGGTTATGTGCCATCAAAGATGGCTTCACAGATGGCAGATGCTGAGTGGGCTGCAGAGAAGCAGATGTTGTTGCCAATGCTCCCTGAACTGACAGTGATATGTGAGAACGGGCTGCTGCAGATGCAGAACAGGGGGGTCCCCCAGAACAGGGATGCCATGATGCTAGGAAGGTTGTTGTTGATTGGAATGAAGTAGAATTAGCTGAACGCACAGATTTGGTCATTGAACCAATAGCTGACACTAAGATGGCCGAAATATTTGGAATTCCAGTTGATGACAGAGATAAGGAGAAGGATGACTGTACTTTGCCTGCTGATGGTAACACAAATTCAGGCAATGAAGAAGTGGATGGAGAGTTGATGTTAGATGCTGCAGATGATGTAGATGATGCACATGCTGATGAGCTGGTGCATGTGTATGACAGAGAGAACCCTGTCATTGCGGTGGGGAAGATGTGGCCAAACATGGATGAGTTTAGGATGTGTTTCAAGACCTATGCAGTGAGACATGAGTTTGAGCCAAGACTCTGTGGACTGATCGAAAGAAATTTTATGCTAGGTGCCAAGGTTTTGATGGAGGTGCCAAACCTTGCAAGTGGTACATATCTGCTAGACGACAACCTGATGGCCATACAATCAGGGTAAATCAAATTCCACATGAGCATACATGTATGAGCAGTTCACAGCAAGTTTCAAGGATGACATCACAGCTTTGGATTACACAAAAGATTACTCCTATTTTAGCCAAGACACCAAACACTACAGCAAAGAGACTTCAAGTTGACCTGGAAAAGATGTATCCCATTGTGCTGAAATATACACAGTGTGGAAGGCAAAACAAAGGGCAATGAAAGCATTATATGGTGATTGGGCAAATACATTTAGGATGTTGTATAGTTTTAAAGCAGAGGTGGAGAAGAGGTCACCTGGCAGTGTGGTGGAGATAGATACTGAGGTAAAAGAGGATGGCAAGGTTTATTTCAGCAAAAAATTATGTGTTTAAAGCCTTGCGTAGATGGATTTAAAGCAGGGTGTCGTCCATATTTGAGCATCGACTCATCTTTTTTGACTGGAAAATGGAATGGTCAGTTGGCAGCATGCAATGCTCTTGATGGACACAACTGGATGTTTCCTGTTGCCATTGGAATGTTTCAGTCAGAGACAGAGGCATCATGGACATGGTTCATGATGCAGTTGAAAAGAGCCCTAGGGTCAGTATCACCTTTGGCCATCCACACAGATGCATGTAAAGGGCTAGAAAATGGTGAAGTTTGTTTTCCCTCATGCTGAGCAGAGGGAGTGCTTTGGCCATATGTGGATGAATCTGATAAAAAAATTCAGAGGAGAAGAATTTGGGCGCATGTGGCCGGCAGCAAGAGCTTACACTCACAGACACATTCCTATCACCTTGGTAAGATAATGGCAGCATGTAGTGAGAATGATTTTGCTTCATGGTTGAACACCTACCATTCTCTGTTATGGTATAGGTCAGGTTTTAATACTGCAATCAAGTGCGATCATATCAACAACAACTTGGCAGAAAGTTTCAACAACAGGGTGAAGGAGTTGAAAGACTTGCCTGTGCATGACATGGTGGACCAAATCAGGATCATGATCATGCGCATGTGGGAATTGAGAAAAAGAATTGGTGATATTTTGGAAGGGGATAAGCTTCCGGCAGTGGTACAACAAGTGGTCAACAGGAGCAGAAAGCTTTCACATCTATCTGTTGAGAAATCTTCATTGAGGGGTGCTGAAGTTAGAGATACAAAGAGTGGCAAGAGGCATGTTGTTGACACTGATTTGCATGAATGCACCTGCCTAGAGTGGCAACACACTGGGAAACCATGTGAGCATGCCATAATTTTTTTGGCATCTAAACCCAAGTTAAATATGCACCCATATTTGCATGATTATTACTCGGTGCAAAGATTCAAGGCTGCATATGCAACTCCAATTCCAGCACTGACAGACCAATCGCAGTGGCCTGAGGTGGAATTGAATTTTCTTGTGTCCACCCCTCACTAAAAGGAAGGCTGGGAGGCCCAAACAGAGCAGATTCAAAGCTTGGTTTGAGAAAGGTGGGAGTAGTAAGAAAAAGAAAAAAGATAACGATGGAAAGCCAAAAAGGCCTAAAAAAGGTAACAAAAACAGATGCAAGTTGTGTGAGGAACTTGGGCATAGATTGGTTCCACACAATGCCGTTACACTCCGGAAAGGCCAAAGTATGTTAATTTTGTTGTTTGTGTGTTGTTTTTGATTTTGCTGCTTTTTTCAGTCTAACCAAGTGATATGATTTATTTTTCAGAAGGAAGCGTGCAGAAAAAGGCCCACCTCTTGTTGTTGAACAATGCTGGCCACAGAAAAAAGCAAGACTCAGTGGCAGTAGAAAGAAGAGAAGTTTCAGTTCACAAACTGAACCTGTTCTTGATGCACGGAGCAAACTGAACCTGTTCTGGACCTTGCTGTGCAAGCTGAACCTGTCCTGGACCTTGCTGTGCAAGCTGAACCTGTCCTGGACCTGGCTGTGCAAGCTGAACCTGTCCTGGACCTGGCTGTGCAAGATGAACCTGTTCTGGACCTTGCTGTGGTGCAAACTGAACCAGATGTTGCTGATGTTGTCCAAAATGAACCTCTTGGCCGTGCTGTGGGTAGGCCTAGTGGTTTTGGTAAGAAAAGAAGAGTATCAACAAGTTGCTTGCTGTACAAGTTGAGAAGGAGAAGAAACCGAGTGGTGCCCGTGGTAAGAAGAGGCAAAATAAATAGAATGATGTTGTACTAAACTTGATTTGTTGTACTAAACTTGATTTGTTGTATTTGTTGTAATAACTATGAATGGTGTTGTTGTAATAATTTGCCACTTGGTCATTTGAATTCAAATTTGAACCAAAATTCAAACTTTTATGCCACTTGTGTTATGCTAAGCTTGGATGTTGCAATGATTTCAAACTATTATGCACTTTGTTTGATCTAAATGGTCATCAATCGAGGCCTTTTGCTAACTCCTGAAAAATGTGTTTCAAATGAGCTCCAAAGGTAGGGTAAACGGCCCCATTTCTAAGCAAGTTTTTTTCCACCTTGTCTAAATGAGCCAAATAAATTTCCTAGACATCTATTCTACCTATAAAGTGTCACTCCCAAGCTTGGATTTTCAATTTCATGTTTCAAACATGTTTAAATGTTGGTCAAACTTGGGTTTGACCGAATTTGAAATAAGCATAAAATATTCACAAAACATCAAAAAAATAAAAAACCAGTGCACATGTTCTTAGTTTGTCATGTACTAACAACTCCAATTGATAAACAAGGTCTAGATATAATTAAACAAAATATGCTTCAATGTGGTGTGAGATCTCAAATCTCAAACTATGAACTCTCATGTGTGAATAGAGGTGGTTTGGGATTTGCAACATGAAATTTTCAAAAAACTCACAGAAGCTTCATTTTGGTGTGACTAAGAAGTATCCAAGCTTGGATTTTCAATTTCATGTTTCAAACTTGTTTAAATGTTGGTCAAACTTGGGTTTGACCGAATTTGAAATAAGCATAAAATATTCACAAAACATCAAAAAAATAAAAAACCAGTGCACATGTTCTTAGTTTGTCATGTACTAACAACTCCAATTGATAAACAAGGTCTAGATATAATTAAACAAAATATGCTTCAATGTGGTGTGAAATCTCAAATCTCAAACTATGAACTCTCATGTGTGAAGAGAGGTGGTTTGGGATTTGCAACATGAAATTTTCAAAAAAAACTCACAGAAGTTTCATTTTGGTGTGACTAAGAAGTATCCAAGCTTTGGTGGGGTTTTGACAATTTTCATTTTCAAAAACTTTCAACCCACCTACTCTCTCCTTTGAAATCCATACTACTCTGTACAACATTTCAAATTTGAGTGAAAGACATTTTCGTGCCAATGTATGTACACCATCTTTATATTTTTTTCTCGTTACTATATGACATAAGAAGACTATGTGCGCAGGTTTCTTAAGTTTTTGATTTTTTTTTAATTAATTATGCTCATTTGAAAGTGTTCGAGGTCTCTCACTTGATTTTATGATTTTTCATAAAAATGCATATAACCATATTTATATTTTTTTCTAGTTACTATAGTACATTACAAAACCATGTGCGCAGGTTTCTTAATTTTTGATTTTTTTTAATTAGTTATGCTTAACCCTAGTTTAGTCAACCCTCACAAAACCCCGTTGACCGAGGCGAAACCCCGCATAACCCCGCTAACCCTAGCTCGTATTTTGGCCGTTGGATAAGCCCTACGTTGGCCGTCCGATCAAGCCTTCTAGAAGGAAACAAGCAGACTGCCGTGTTTTGGACGTTGGCCGTTGGATCGACGCCTTCTAGAAGGAATATAGCACAGACGGTTGCGATCGGCTGAGCCATGGCGATCCACGAGACTCGCGTTCTGCACTCTGATTGGCTGGCCTATTTTCTAATGTATTCTTTTTTCCAACACGCATAGGGTTCGGGGGTGGGCAGTTGGGGAATGGATTGGTTGACTATGTGAGCATGAATTTGAGTCACTGGCTCGTGGTGCCCACCGTGTATTGGGTCCACATGTCATTCGCACAGTCTAGCCTTTCCATGCATGGTGTCCGTTGTGCTACGCTCCCGTCTAGCCTCTCCATGCATGCATGACCTAGTGGTAGCGATTCAGATTGCATGCCTCCTTCCACGTCGCATTGCTACAATTTCGGCCGCCGATTCAGACGCACGCTGCCACTGAGCCCGCCGTCGCACCGCAGCAATTAAACGCGTCAGACTTTGATTCAGACTCAAAAACCGAGCTCTTTTCAGACTTTGACCCGTCGCACCGCAGCAATTATACACGGGAGAGTAATCGCACGCCGATACACATGCCAACCCTCTTCTCTCTGCCCATTTATACATCTCTCTTCCTCTCCCCTCTCCACACAAGCCACAGCCAGATCCATCTCCTCTCTTCTTCCTCTCCTCTCTCAAAGCGTGTTTGTGGAGAACAGACTCCGCGTGTGGGTGATCTCGAGGTGGAGGTCCCAGTTCGAGCTCGCCCGCGAGTTCCTCGCCTCCGGCTATCGCCACCTAAACCGCCCAGCGGGCATGCGGCCCATGTTTAGCCTCCACGAAACCCGTGACAATCTCGGCAACGTCGTGATGCTCACGGCCACCTTCGCCAACTCGTTGGACGCCCGCTTCCTCCTCGGGGCTGTCTGGTGGTGCGGCTGTGAGTTCATCGCATTCACGATGTACAACATGTACACCAACTACGATGCGGCCTTCCCCACCCCCCGCCATGTGCACAGGCTCCCCTACAACATCAACGACGAGGAGTGAGAAAGAAGGGGCGCCCGAGCAAGAAGATGGTGCCTGGAGTGAAGATGGTGGCATATATGCCCCTATTTAGTTTATTTTCAGTTTATTTACTTTCCCTTGTCGTACTTGGGCATATATGCCCCTATTTAGTTTATTTTCATGTAAGATGATGCCTCTATTATCTATGTTGTAAGGGGATGCGCTATATCTATGTATCCATGTTTGTTCGTGCTTATATAAAATATTAGTGTTTGCTCGTACCAAAATATAACCATGTTTGAATTAATTACCAATTTTTTTGAACATAAGTTAACCACCAACTTCTCTAGCTTCACATTCACAAATGTGCTCCAAAGCTAGGGGAAACGACCCCATTTCTAAGCAACTTTTTTTCGACCATCTCCAAATCAGCCAAATAATTTTCCTTAGCATCTATTCTACCTATATAGTATCAATACGAAGTCTCACTATATTTTGAATTAATCTTCATATTATAATTAAAGGGTGGGCAGATTGAGACGCTAAGGAAATTTTTAAACCAAAACTTATTCAGTATAAACATGCTGTAAGATGATACAAGGAAATAATAAAATAACAAGAAGAGAGGGCAGAGGGAGACGCTAAGGAAATAATGAAATAAACTATATATGTGTGAAATAACATAAGCTGAATTAAAAACAAGAGACAGAGGTGAATTCGTTGTCCATTGGGCCTGGCTAGGTTTATTGGGCCTAGTGTGTGCACGTATGTTTTTTTTCCGGACGAACACTTCTTTAAACATTCGGCCTGGCTAGGTTTTACTTGGGCCTGGCCTTTTCTCCTACTCGTTGTTTATTTTTTCTTGTTCTACTGAACTGAAAATTGCACACACATCTGCACACTGTCATACAAACTGAAACAAACCAAATAAAGGGTGGATTCGTGATGCATTTTTTCAAGTCTTAGCCATACAGAAATTGTCCATTTCAAGCTAAGTGCAACACTAATTACATTGTTTAATGACTAATGATCAGCACATAGACAACTCCAAGAGCAATTGCAGCCATCAGATTGACCTGCTTCTTCAGATCGAAAAGTTTCTTTAGCTGTTTGTTCATCTTCTTCAACTAGGCCTTCACTTCCGCAAGACCATCCGCATTCTGCACCCCATTCTGCACCATAGCAACCCCCGTAGCAGATCCCAATTGCTCCACCGCCGGCGGCAAATTGGGCACCAGGGATGTGCCCGCCTTTTCAATCCTCTTGATGTACACATCAAGCCACTCGAAATGGTCGCATGGCAGCAGATCCTGAAAATAGGAACCAAATATTAACCCTAATTCCCCGGCTCTGGTTTGAGGAAATTCCCCGGCTCCAGTGACATGAAAACCCAAAATTGAGGAAAATAAAACGAAATTAGAAGAGGGGAAGTCAGATCTCACCTTCCCGGGCTCTGGTTTGCTCTCGCATTTCACATACTCGCGCCCGGCGTTGCCATTCTTGTCGCTCGTGGTGACCCGCCGCTTCATAGGTGCCGTCCGTGGGCAATCAGGGCACCTTCCCAGAGGCACTGGACCGTAGCGCGGACATTGACAGTGGGAGGCGGAAGCGGAGCTCGAATACATACCTCTACCGCCGGCGTGATGCGCGCTGTCGCCGGAGAAGAAGGGGGACGAGAGGATGCGGGCAACGGTCGGAAAGCTCGCTCGCGGGGATGGCTCTGACACGGGGGCGAGATGGATCTGTTTTGTACCAGCTGATGACATGGACAAGAGGTGGGTCCCGCGCTCGGAGGTGCTCCTGTGGGTCCTTTGCTGATGTGGATAAGTGGGGGTCCCACCAGGCTCACATAATTCCAACCCCTAACCTGTCCCTTGCGGTTAAGCCCGACTGTCGCACGCGAGCTATTTCAGCAACGAGATGGCGTCGCACGCGAGCTATTTCAACCAACGACGTCGCTGTCCGTCGATTAGCATGGAAAAACGTCGCATAGGAGCTATTCACCCTTTCATGTTAGTTACTCTGTTGAGTCGCACTTGTTTCCATCTTTGATTTATTTGGTGGCATATTTTAATTGAGTTATGATGTCATGGTGAACTTTTTTTGTTATAGCTCAACAAGGAATGCACGACCGATCATGCTCAATTAAGTTTTAACGTAAATGATAGAAGTTTCTGACCCATTAGCATTTTATTCTTTGCAGGTTAAAACCGCGAAGTTGGTGGCCACTTTGGACATTGGGATTTTCGGACTCGTGTTCGCAGCGACGAAATTTGGCATTGATGGGCTTGACATGAAAATCAAGATTATAGGACTGATATGTTCATGCCTTAGCGTGTTCATGTACGGTTCCCCACTCGCTGCTGTGGTAAGAGATTGTCGCATACCCACAAATAAAGCGTCTATCATATCTTATCATATTTGATTTTTATATGGTGTTGTTGCTTTCTTTTTTCAAAAATCAAAACATTCCCGGCAGCATGTAGTCCTGCCTAAGTGAAAAGGGCATTTCAATGTAGGGAAAAATGAAAAATTTAACATATATACATATCGATGTCTCATGGTCAAGCATAAAACTTTAGGGGAAATTTTGGTTTATATAGACATGTCTTAAGATAAGATGGGGGTGAATTACACTTGGCGGACACTACAAGAGACCGGACCTGCCGTGACGAGCTGAAATCATCACACTATAGCCAAAACGTCACGGAAAACGTCCGGACAACTAGTCTCCATACATACATAAAAATTAATAAGAGTGTTGTACTTTTTTTTCAGTTATATGTATTCAGCGAACTCATTTTGCAAGAATTCTAAGAGAAAATCACTATAAATTGAAGCAGTGCAGTTGATGTAATTTTCCGTAGATATAACACATACTCGTAGTAAATCTTTTTGTTCTTCCAAGAAGCATGAATATCTTCTTGAAACTGTATAATACCAAAAGTAATTATGTTTATTTTTTAAAAGGTATTTACAGTCCTACAGAACTATACATGGCACATTCTGAAATTACACAACAAGTATTGTTTATAAACATTGTACCATTTGTTAGACGTGGGGAAGCACTATCAGATCATGTGTGATCATGCATATGTATAAACAGTGATTTCGTGAGATATGCAATATTTTGGTCATGACTACCACTTCCAATAGATAAACTTTCTTGTACGCTATGTGTGCATCATACAATCATGCTTTAGATGTAGAATGTTTTGGTTGGTTTATTAAGTGAGTAGATTCATAGTCCATTTTGGTGCATAAGTTAATAACTTTTGTTTGGTTATCAGATCAATAAACTAGTAGAGCTATTTAATTAAGTACAACATCTTTTTGACAGCTCACAAGTACTATATCTATTGTACAGTTTGCCAAATTTATTTCAGGGCTGAGTAACAAAACAAAACAAAACTTAGTGCAATAAATTTATTTGCCTCTTCTATTCCTAAATGTGGAATGGAATTTTTTAATTACAAATAGTCAAAAGCATTGCGTGCTTAAAGATTGTGGCATCACAAACCGTACATAGATCATATTATTCGTAGACAACATATATCTGCATTCCCGGCAAAAAAAAATACATCTGCATTTATAAAAAAAAAATAGAGCTACCAAACGTGCAAGGACAGACATGGAAGTCATCTAGTTTTAAAAAGAGCATACAAATGAGCGGTTGGGTCGTGTACAGTGTACTTCAACACGACATGTGAAATATATATATCTGCCACGTCATATCATACAGAGGATGCATGGCTTGTTGAGTTGTTTGACTCGACACAAAGCATACAAAATATTTTTAGAGGACACAACTAATTGATCCGTAGCTCGCGCTGATCGATACCTTTCTGTTTTTCTTTTCAATGGATCAATATCTTTGTGTCGTAGTGCCATGGAACTAGTAAAACTTGATTAATGCGCGTTATCATATTGTATTTTTCTTAAGCTCGGTGCTACGTACTAGTCACTATCTTCCCGGCTATATAAAAATATATCAGGGCATTCCCAGTGTCAAGTCAGAACTTTACACGGGTCCTTGCCAAAATTAATTGGGTGTACACAATACAACTTCCTCCGTCCTATCATATAATGTATAAATTACAACCAACATAGGAGCATATTGGTTGTAATAACATCTCATATTAAGAGACACACGTAGCTATTTATTTTCCAAAATTCAAAAACCACATTTTAATTATTTTTTTAGTAATCTGAACAAAATCCTGAATGTAGAAAATAGTGCATCTTACCAACTTGAAAAATCTTAACTCAAAATATTTCATAGTATGGGCTACACAAAAATAACAAAATCTGTCATATTTGGAAAGTTGAAATTTTGCACTGTTCACTACTTTCAAATTTACATTTTACCATTTTTACACAGCCTAAAATATAACATATTTCTGGTTGAGATTTTACACGTCGGTAGAATATAACATCATATACATTCAGTATTTTTTTTCAAATTCTCTTGAAACTCTAAAAATATGATTTTTGATTTTTTTTTCAAAATAAAGAGTTACGTGTAACTCGGGCTCCATCCATGTCACCGCTCTCAGGAACGGGGCACTATACTGTCCTTTTTGTGGTGGCAGTGCAATTGTACTCTTTTTAATTACTTTTGCAAGTTGGCCAAAAGAATGGAAACGCAGGAGTGAGGTGTTTTGGCTCCCGAGCTCCATGTAGCTCGTTTTTTGAACAATTCAAAATTTGCATTTTTACGTTTCTAAAAGTCGGGAAAAAATTCCAGATACAGATATTTATATGATCTACAAGTATGCAACATTTCAGCGTGAAATTCGTTGCATTCTGGGCTGGGCAAAAATGACAAATGAGTGGATCTGGGTGAGGAACAATATGCAGATTCAAAATTTGAATTTTGCCCAATTTGTCTTTTTTGTGTAGCCCAAACTAAAACGAATTTTGACTTAAAATTTTCATGCTTGTAGATCTAGGTAATATCTACACTTGGTATTTTTTTCGCGATTTTTGGAAACCGAAATATGTGGATTTTGAATTTTTGAAAAACCGGGCTACATGGAGCTCGGACTCCATTTGGGCTTTCCGGGAAACGCAGCCCGCACTAGCTCTTTTCGTGGGCCTTGTTTTGAGTTCTCCAACGCTTGGAGCTATCTTGCTGTTTCATTAAATTTGATGACCCCGTTTACTAGAGAGAAAAATCTGAAAATCTTTATACTTGTCGATCTCTGGCTAAACAGAGAACGGTGATCGCCACAAGGAGCGTGGAGTACATGCCATTCTTCCTGTCCTTCTTCCTCTTCCTAAACGGAGCAGTCTGGGCTACGTATGCCCTACTCGACAGAGACATCTTCCTTGGCGTAAGTAATACGGAGTATATATCTTACTTAGCTTAACTGAGAGCCGAGCTTTGCTTAATTTGTGCGAGAAATCTTATCTCTGCAGGTCCCAAATGGAATAGGATGCCTCTTGGGCAGCATCCAACTCGTTATCTGTGCAATCTACATGGACAGTGACTCTCAAAGCAATGACGAAGCTGCTTCAACTTCCCTTCTCTCGTCCGATGCCAGTAGACATGGCCAGAACAATATCTCTACCCATGTTTAGTATTTGTGCAAGCTGTACCTAACAATGCCTTGATTGTGTAAATCTATATAATTTCTCTTTCATATGCATGCGTACATCTTTAGAGCATCTCTAGCAGGTCCTTTAAAAGACCAGAAAACCAGCTTGCGGTTTTTTGCCACAAAACTGCACCGAACATATCCCGCAAATAGATCTGACCCGGATTTTTTTTGCGGTATAGCTCAAAATAGACTCCAAAACCTGCACATATGCGGTTCGCGCGCGGCTAAGGTTATTGGTTTCTCTCATAATCCACTTGTCCTTGGCGCGTTGCAGGGATATTTTCCCCTCTTTCCCTCCCGCACCGCCACTGCCGATCTCCTCGCCCCTGTGCCGTCCATCCTCACTTTGCCGAGGTTTGTACCTTTTAATGAAGCGAACCATGGTATGGTAGTATGTAAGGATTACGAGGTACAGAGAAAAGTTTTCATTGAAACATTACTTCACGGCCAGGAGTTGCGAACTCCACCGCAATTAACTATCAAATATACAATCCATGCCAAATTAATCGGGTGTGCTAAACATACATCAATCAGATTAGGGAGAAGTTTTTTTTGACAGAGTCAATTCTTAGCCACCCATAGACCCATCCTCATACATTTTCAAAAAAGTATCCATCCCCAAACTTAAAGCTTCTACATCTCCACGAACCCAATTCCTTTTCCAAATTCTTAGAGCCAAAATAACATTCAAGTTGACACCAATTGCATGCAACACTTTGCATTGAACAAATTCGATGAAGCAAACATTGCAACCATACAAATACAAGCAAGCTAACAACACAATAACGATGCACAAAAGTTGTTTCCTTTAAAAGGGGGAACACAGCCCGGCCGCTGCATCGAAAGGATGCACACATTTATTGCATAGTTTCAAGTTTATGTTTTACATCTAATGGTCGCACAAAGAGGCGACATGAATAAGCCAATGTAAAAGGAATAGAAAAAGGCTTTATGCATCTTGTAATCTATTAGATAGCCATCAACCAGAGCTTGTTTAAATACATCCTGGACGACGACCGTCAACCGATTGTATTATGTATCCAAAGGACCCCGCTGATCAGCAGGGAGGAGGTAGGACCACATATGGATTCAGTAAGTAGCTTTGTACATAACCTGCAAAAAGTTTGCATTTCCAGATTTGTTATAAACAACATCATTTTGACCATTTCAAATTGCCCAAAGTAAAGCACAAACTCCCATCTGAATTCGTGTTTTAATCTTTTTGTCGAGTTCCCAAAGATATCGGTTATACTACTAGTTGGCGACGATATATTAAAAGTGAAATGAGCAACTCTCCAAACTTTCCGTGCAAGTGGACATGAGATAAACACGTGTTCAATAGACTCCTGCGATTCATAAAACACACATTTAGTACACCCATTCAGTTACCTTTTTGCCAAATTGTCTTTAGTAAGCAACACTCTTCTATTAAAGAACCACATAAAAATTATTATTTTTAGAGGGATCTTAAACTTCCATAAATATTTTCTTCAAAATGGTGTATAGCCATTCATTAAATCTGCATACAAAGATTTAACTGCATACAGCCCAAAATTAGTTAGCTTCCAACTGAACTTATTCGGTATGTCTACATGATCAACTCACGTCAATCTTTCTAGTAAGTTGAGCCAACATATCCGCTTATCTACCTTCAACTCCCATCTGAAACTAATATTTAGTGGGGCATGCAATAGAACACATTTGCGACAATAATATTCTTATGTCTCACGATGTTATACAGAGATGGTATTGATCGAGATAATAGGGGAGTCTCCAATTACCAAGAGTTCTCCAAAAAAGAGTAGTACTTCAGTCACCAATGAAAAAAGAACCCCGATGAAATAAATCATCTTTAACTCGCATAATTCCCTTCCAAAAGGGAGAATTAGTAGGCATGGATTTTACTTGAGCTAAAGTTTTACTATGCAAGTACTTGTTATGTAGCAGCTCCTGTCACACCCCCTCTTCATTAAGTAGTTTAAACAGTCATGTTCTGAGTAAACACCTATTCTTTATGTCAAGTACTTCGGTACCCAAGCCTCCCTGGTCTTTTGGGCGACAAAAGATATTTCATCTTGCAGCGATATTTATTTTTCAGCTGGTCACTCTGCCAAAAGAAGAGAGACCTATAAAAGTCTAAGCTCTTTCTTACCCTGATGGGAATCTCAAATAAAGATAAAGCAAATATTGGCAAGCTAGTCATAACAGAATTAATTAGTACAAGACAATTCCGTACGAGAGCGTATTCCCTACCTAGCAACCCAACTTTCGTTCAAATCGGTCTTCTACTGGTTTCATTCTTTATTTAGAAGCTTCCTATAATGAATAGGGATACTCAAGTGTTTTAATGGAAGAGATAGCCAGCTTCGCAACAAAGATGAGCTTATACTCCCCCTCTATTTGTTTAGCTTTATCAAAACAAAAGTCTCGCTTTTATGAAAATTAATTTTAAGTCCAAAGGGTTGTTCGAAGGTGATAAATTAATTTCATATTCACGGTTGTCTCTAAGTCATGATCCATGAAAAGAATCGAATCATTATCATATTAGAGGATGGATACCCCCTCGCACCCTCTACAAGATGAGGGATAAGTTGCCAACATATCAGTGACAATATGAAAAAGCATAGGATACAACGGGTGTCCTTGTCTTAAGCCTTCCAGAGTCTGAAAAAAAATGACAAATGCCATCATTCGCTCTAATTCCAACACTCCCTTCATGCATAAACATTGCTACTCATTCACACCACCCAGGTGCAAACCCCTTCATGCGCAAAGCTTGTTGGAGAAAAGACCAATTTACCTTATCAAAATCTATTTCAAACATTTCCACCATCCATCTTAACTATGAAATTCATGAATGGTTTCGAGTACAACAACCCCTTCCAGGATGTGTCTCCCCGGGATAAAAGTTGATTAGGTCGGTCGAACCACACGCTGAGCAGACCCGTCACTCCGTTAGTTCTAACTTTGTTAAAATATTAAAAGTAACATTCAGCAAATATATTGGTCTATATTGCTCAATTCTACAAGAATCCTCTTTTTTGGGTAAAAGAGTGATGACCCCAAAGTTTAACTTATAGAGAGGCAAATTTCCAGACTAAAACTCTGCAAATCAAGTCTGGTTTCACAACACTTGGCAGGAAACCCTTCAGGTCCTGTAGCCTTATTGTGTTCCATCTAGGAAACAGCCTCAAACACCTCCATCAGTGAAGTTGACTTTCAGCAACACATTTTCTTCTTGTGATAGTTGAGGAGTATCGCCAGTATTATCCTCCTCCGTCGAAATAAAATGGGGCCGGTTCCCCCAAATATTTCTTGTAGTAATACATTGTTATATTTTAGACGAATTTTGCCAAATTCATCACATGCAGTCAAACGTTTAAAATTTCCTTTGAGGAGTAGGTTCGTCTCGCAGTTTTACACAACTTCCGTAGTAGACTGACCACCGAGAACTAAAAAGCTCCAACCTCCAAGTGTTGTGTCGAAAGCTGAGACTGGCCTAATGTCTATGTGTTGTTCATTGGCTTCAGTTAAAGAAGTACCTAGGGTTGAGTTTGGTCATAGTGGGGACTAATTTAGACTAGTACGCGCGAATTCCCAACGACGTGTTCTAGTGATTGGTTGTCCCCGCTCAGTGCATGGGTCGGAGTGCTATAGATAGCCCACAAGTGTTTGTAACGACTGATCTACTACCTCTGTTTTGATCGATGTGTGGGTTCGGACCTTGTCCAGAGTGCCACACGTGATTGGCCTATCAGCTCTGCGTGGGCGGACCCTTGACGATAGGGGTCGATGTTGATGTCGATATATTGCGCGTGCATGGTTCCAGTTGCATCTTTGTGTGGTTGTGTCAATGTTGGGGATATTGCTTATCGGAAACTTATCGGTCGACCCAAGATATGGGATAAATCGGCCGGTTTATCGGCATATGGCTGATTTATCTTATCGGTCAGACACCGATAAGCGATAAATCGGACGATTTATTGGAATATCAGAAGATATCTTGAACAGTGTGTTGTGTGATGATGGATCAACATGTGGTTGCAGTACAAAGTGTGTTTGGCGTGGTGGCACTACTTGAGTGTTAGGTACTTAGGTTAGGTCCCTAATTACAGGGGTAAAAACTGTAGGTCCGACCTTTATTAGTTGAACACGTAAATGGCAGCGTAAAAAATGTGTAGGATGAAACTCCATCACAATGTACTTGCTTTCTTTCAATACATTTATTTACTGTCTCCGTTCCGTAATATCAGATGTTTAAGCATTTTTCTCATACGAATGTATATAGACGCGTTTTAGTGTGTAGATTCAATCATTTCAATCCGTATATAGTCCGTATTATGTAAAACATTTTTTTTGAAATAGATGTAGTAGTATTTTAACCGAATGTATGATATGCAAACGGGTGAACGGACACTTTTTAGTCATAATAAAGATGTGTTGTAAGGATTAAGAGTGTACCTTATTTGTTTTCAATCAAACCAGCCGGTGTTTTCGCAGGAGCAGGTGTCGTCTAGGGTCTCTCATTTCTCTAGACGACTCGATATGGTGCATGCTCGTAAAAATGTTATGCCAATACATTAGCTTATCGATGTTTCAAATGATTTTTCTCGGGGTGGCGTGACACAACGCCAAGTGATACGTGATGGTTTCCTTGGTCAAAATTAGCATTGACTTTTCGGCTCAACTAAGTGCACAAACAAAACCAATGTCCTTGCTCAGCTGCTCCTGAAAGTTCTTTTTTACCTCAATCTGATTCTTAATCCTTACGATAGCATTATCTATGTACAGATATGCAGCAAGAGGGACTGTTTGCATATTTTACTGTCCTTGCTTCAGAGGAATCACCAAAGTCCGCGATTATATTTGTCACTCAACAGGTAATAGTATGAATTAATTCATTTTTACTGTCTATCATAAAATTGCTCTGGTACCATGGGATATCGTTTTCACCTGTTTCATGGGTGTGCTAACTTATGAACTATCATAAGGGAGCTGTCATGTTTCAGTTTCTGCTATCGTTTCACCTTTATTGGCAGAGCGGCATATGAACTGGAATTGCCCCACTTAGCAAAAATCCATCTGAGTGCTACTGGTATCTCAACTCAAGAAGACTATCACATCTATAGATATTCAAAACATAACATCTGACAATGACGACCAGATTGTGCACGCTCACTTCAAAAATAGAGATACCACAAAAAACAAAGACAAAGCACCATATGATATACAGTTATAGTGTGACGCGAGAAGGCAACGCCTACTGGTATTCTACCAGCGACGAGCCTTTAATCATCTGGCCATGATGCTCATTCACCGCCAACCAAGCTTCTGAACTGCGAGTCTGCAGTTCTGCACAAGGTGTGGCTCTTGCGCAAGACAGGCTTCCAAGCAGGGCAATTCCCAGACGGGAGAACACAACCCACGCAGGAGGTAGCTTCAGGTCTGAAAAAACAGAAACGGTCGTCAGGCAATGTTTTATCTCCTGTTTGTACAAGATAAAAGGGAATCGGTATCAGAGCATGTCCAAAACAAGAACTCAGTTCAAAATCACCATCCCATTTCTTGGAAGAATCCCATGTAAGGTGGCCAGAACTGGGCTTGTAGATGTCATTATTATGCAGGATTTGTTTTATCTTACCACATAGAAGAAGCACGGCAAGATGATAGATAAACATTCGAAAATAACAGACAAAGACGTGACAAGAGCAGCAAAACAAACCTTTTTCGTTCAAGAAGAAAATTTGAAACACTGTTGCTATCCATTACGCTTTATCCACATTGTCAACTTCATCGTACTCGCTTTGCTTCCTGTGCTCGCTTTGTTTCCGATAATGGAAATAAAGGAACTGAAAATAATCTGGAGAAGATGGTTAAGGATTCTTCCAATGTTACAACTGATCCGAAACTACTATGAGTTGTGATATGGTTTTATGGTACTCTTCAAGTACCAGCAATCAGCTTCAATACGGGTCTATTTCCGGTGAAGTAACATATGATCGTAAGACACAGCATTCTCAAGTATACAATAACCTTATTTGAGATGGTGGCTAGAAAGGCATCTGAAAAAATGAATCTAAAATAGAGCATCTCAAAACAAAATCAGTTGAAACCTCTCCCCAGACCCAAGGTCTGCAAAAAAAAGCACTATTTTTATTTGTAAAGAAGAATATGATTAAAAGTAGGATCCAATGATCCTCAAGGATACGAAAGAATCGAGCAGAACACATCCTCCAGCATCCACAAGCCATGGGAGATTTGGTCTAAGCTTTGCCCAGTCCAAACTATTCACAAGTATACTGCATTGGAAAAGAAGGGATATGAGAACCGTAAAAAAGCAGCCAAATAAAGCTGGTTTCAGATTTTAAAATGAATATAAAATGATGTCCTCAGTATCTTAGTTATGGAATCTTAGAAGGAAGTGAGATATCGGATGCCCTTGCTTGGCATTGAACATGCCAGCACAAGTTTGTATTGCAATCCGAGAAAGTCTAACTTTTGAAGAGTGCAGCGACTTGGAGGACGAGCTCCATGGAGCTCGTTTTTTTGAAAAATTAAAAAACGACACTTCTAAGTATTGAAAATTTGTGAAAAATATTCTAGATGTAGACAATGATTATTTCTACCAGTGTGCAAAAATTCAATGAGAAATATTCTGCATTTTGGGCTGTGTAAAAATGACAAATTTCTGGATCTGAGATTTGAACAATGCAAAATTCGAAAAATTTCAGATTTGTCAGGATTTGTCATTTTTGTGTGAATACAAACTATTTCGGCTTGAAAATTTACAGAACCGTAAATACGTCATTCTCAACATCTACGAGTTTTTTCAGATTTTTTTGAAACTTTAATATGTCGATTTAAAAAAAAAGGGAACTATGGAGCCCGTGCTCCAAAAGCACTTTACGAACTATTGAGGCTACATAGCTATACTAAGAAACTTAAAAGAGCGAAGAACATTTTTTACTAAAAAATATATTATGACAAATGCATCTAAAGTAATTTCAATACTATTAAACAGATAAAGTTCGGTAAATGGTTACCTCCCTACATATGTCGTATTTCCCACCAAAGCAAAGGTAAACATAAGCGGATTGAGCCCCTGAATAGAGTTACAGGTCAAATAAGTTAGGCAGCATAAGGTAATGATCCAAAACAACAATGATCCATGAAGTCAATACAATTCAACAAACATGTGAATACAACCTACATAAATTGGCTTCTTACATACAAAATGCTTTGTTTAGTGAAAATTTGAAGTAGCATGCCCCTGTCAAAAAAAGAACAGGGTGCTTTAAAATGCTTCTGTTTAAGTGAAAATTTGGCATAATTGACTCTCCAGACCGAAAAATCGATATGGGGTCTTTAGCCCAAACACGGTGCAGCAACGCTGTGCAGTGGAAAGACCATAAATATTAACATGAGAATGCTTAAACATCAGATACTAACACAAACTTTTCTCCTAAGCAACATATGGAATTAACAACTACGGACTCAAGAACTACAGGGTGTTTTCCTCCGAACTGTATCCATGTGTATTTTGTATGCAAACGCTTTTATGACAGATAGACGTGTGAGGTGTTGTGGGCTACTAATTCCTCTTAGGGCCTAATTGTCCATTCATCTATTTTCTCAATAATGCAGAAGAAGTTGACAAAACTTTGAAAATGTCTCCAGACACAAAATAAGACTTGAGAATAATTATTGATGAAGATGGGAGATAAACTTGCCTCGGCATGGCCTCTTTGCATCTGCATAGTAGTAGAGAGATGTTAGAATGTACCAAAAACATGATGTATAGCACTATACTGCTGTAACGAATTTCTCGAGGTTAACCAGAATTATGTTATTCAGCCTCAACAGACAAGCATTTGCCGCATAAAAAAGTAGGGTAGGAACAGCAGTAAAGCCAGTAACTAAAAGTAGAGTAGGAACAGTAGTGGGTATGGTATGGATGTTTTCTTTTTCTGCCTGTCAACTTACAAGTACCTTTTATATAGCTTCTATAAATCACAACACATTCCGTTAAATGATATTTGTACCATACTCAGCACTAAAACTAATCGGAAAAATATTTCCAATAACCAAAAGAGAAAAAAGAATAAAACAATTGTTCAGTCTTACATTTAA
This sequence comes from Poa pratensis, assembly GCA_947311845.1. Classification (NCBI taxonomy): domain Eukaryota; kingdom Viridiplantae; phylum Streptophyta; class Magnoliopsida; order Poales; family Poaceae; genus Poa; species Poa pratensis. The sequence goes on along the minus strand of CAMZMU010000109.1, from coordinate 6,049,436 downwards.
GTAAATCTGGGGTAGTCGCCCACCCATATAGATTACTGCCATCGCCCAACCAAGAAAGGTTCCAATTCCACTTTCAATGTCTGCATAATCATCCTATAGCAAAAGAAGATGCTAATCAGATCACTATCCAAGAAGAAAACATAGTTCAAATCGCCCAGTAAACCAGATACTCTGGCGAAGATCTGAGACTCGGAGAGCAACTACAGCTTACCGCCAAAACTAAAAGCTTTCTTCCGACAGGTATGACAATTTCATTGGGAGCATCCCTGTGTGCGGATCCAACCAAAATATGTAAGACACACATACCCAAGAGAACAGAAATCCATGGTACCTGAATTCAATCAATAAATGTTTTGGATAGACTCAAGTCCAGTATACATACTATCAACAGTATTAAAGGTAACGTACCACTGCGAGGAAATTTTTTGTCATAGCAGCTGGTGCAGACTGTGCTGGAGCAAACTCACCAGATTCACCCTGGTCATTCGTTTGTGGAGAAGCTCCTGTTGTCTCACGATTATTGCCCAACCATGTACCTGCAATAGGCACTGGGCTCCTCGATAGAGATCTTGCTGACCTGTAAAATCAGACAGGGGGTTAGATTCTCATGAACTTCTATCTGATTGCCACAGTGTTCTGTCGGCAGACAAGAGTAAAGCTGCATCAACCAGAATCCATTTAGATAAAGCAAATTAACAATAATCAATGCTTTATACAAACCAAGGATAATAATTGGCTTTAAGGAATGAAATATGATGAAACATTACACATAGTAGTAATCTGAGCTGGGGCTGATTGCACCATGACGTTGCCAGAATAGTTCTGCGTTCACCTGGATTGGGGAGCTTGGAACAGGAATAGCCACACCTGACTGGATGTTGTTTTTGGATGCCTCATCCCTTTGCCCCAAAAGTTTTTCACGCAATGAAGCCCCGCCACGCTGATGCTTCTGAGGCTGAAAACGTAAATTATTGTTCCCACAGAAGTGAGAGAATAGTTTAGGAAGATCCTTTGTGAATTTAGCTTGTGGTCACATCATGACTTATCACCGATAGTATCATAACACCGTTCACATTGTATAAAGGACACTAAACTACTTAGCAAAGGAGAGAGCAATATACTTGATAAGTTCGTGAATCTGGAACAAGAAGTATTATTTGTATACGGTGTTTGCAACTTTGCATACAAGTGTTCACATTGTATGAAGGACACTAGTTACTATGCAAAGAAGAGAGCGATATACTTCATAAATTTATGAATCTGGAACAAGTACTGTTCGTATACAGTGTTGCTGACAAGTGTTCACATAGCTATATTCACCCAAAAAGTTCATGCAAAACATGATGAAAGTCACCAATGTTTTCAAGCAATCACCTTGCCAGTTGCCCCGGTGTTCTTAACTTTAAGACGGTAGATGTGGCTATAGTATATTGACTGTCCAGTGAGAATCACAGTTGTGATGGTATATAGCTGCATTGCAAAAAGTTAAGTTTTCAGATGACATTAACTGCAGAACAGCATTGAAACAATAGAAGTCCAAAAATTAATGTTCTTACCAATGCCATGTAAAACTGTGTCGGCAGCTGCATTGGAAACAGAACGGAAAATATTAGATTCGAAGTATTTTTAGAATAAAAGGTGCTTATTTAGTGCCATGTACCTCCTATATCACAATTGACCATTAAGTTGTATACAAAATGCAAGAGTAAATATATTGGTAAGCATAAGTAAATCATTACATAAATTATCCAGATATATCTGAAACTCTCCCATTTTAAAATATTATGTTCAGAAACAATATGTATTAACGTCCATGCTCAAGTATTCTCCGCCTGCAGATAATTTTGTTGTGCATCCAACATAATTATACTAGCTCTGCTGGTTCACACTAGAGTGCAGGTTGGCAGAAATGATTAAGTTGCTTTTCCAGGTCATGGATAACACGTCCTCATATTGTCCAGATAAAACCGCAGTCCAATAATTCACAAAATCAGAAAGAAAACTACTCCCTCCAGTCCGTAAAAATGTCGTAAGAAAACAACGAGACATCCTAAACTCATACGTATACCTTCCGACAGTTTTTCCGGATCGGAGGTAGTACATGTTTCCTAGGATATGAAAATAACTAATAGAGTAACTGGTGCATGTGCCTCGGAAAAAATGTTGCGCACAATTACGATCTGGAAAGAGTGGAATAGTTAATGAATCTTACAGTAGCAGGTTCCAGGAAGCAGCCGACAAGGTTAAACAAATCCCTACATGATTACAGAAAAAACATAGAACATTAGATAGTTACACATCAATTTAAGAGGAAAATGGGAAATACGAGACAACATACCCAACAACCCAAGTCATTAGAAAAGCAATGGAAAGCCCTTCTGTTGACTTCTGCTTGTAATTTGTCATGATCTGGGGCACCTCGGCAACTCCCCAGCTGAGGACACTAGCCAGTCCAAGACCCAGGGCAACGCCATCCTTGCTGCTGCACAGGCAGTACTTCAGGTAGGTTTGAGCCCACTGCGCACAATGCCGAGCCGAGGGGCAACTCGGAGGCGGTGTTGCACTGAAGATGCCCATTTGTGTATGTGCGTCTGTGTGTGCTCCAGGCCTGGTGATCAAATTACACAGAACATGAACAGTGTAAAAGGGCTGTGTTGCCAATATTGACACGTGAAGATTTTTTCCCCTATTTTCTGAAAAACGATGGAAAATTGAATAGCTCAGAACATGGGGGTGTAGGCGGCGGGGGGAGTTTAGGAATAACGAACAGGATCAACAAAGAATATACCAGCTAAACAAAGAAAAAGGTGAAGAATTGAATGAAAAGAATACTCAAAACTCAAAAGAAAACGATCAGGATGTCACGAAACATCGGTGAGGAGAGAGATACAGATTGTTTTGAGTAAGCACGCAACATTACTGACAAAACTGAATCGTGTTTTTCATGTTAAAATTGTACAGAATTTTGAAATCGATAAAGACTTGGCTGACTAAAGTGGCCGACAACATTCTTTTCTCACAAGTCCCAGATGAACTACCTACTAAAACAGGCAGACGACACGAACACAATCGAACTCGTGGTATGTCCCTTCTTTCGCTTTCCATCTCTCGGTTTATCTATCCCCTTCCAACAACCGCGTTCTTGGTGACAGTAATAGTTGTGTCCAGTAAAACGCGATACGGATCTACCGGCACCGATTCAAACAATCGCGTTCAGATTGAACCCCAACCCTCGGCGACGAAGGAAGGTCAGAAGACCAACCAAACCCAATCGAAACATCGTTCCAGCTCGCGACTCAAATTTGCATCCGCGAATCCCATCTTTCTACCAGCCTCTAACGGCAACCAGTCTTTTCGCCTAGAACCATAACCCCTCAAAAGAAATCAAAACAACCTTTTCAAAGAATCGAACGCCGACGACGGGTCAAATCGAGAGGAAAAGCCTCCGGACGCGCCGCCAAGAGCCGGAACCCGGCAATGCGGGCGCAAGAGAAGAAACAAGAGCACCGCGTGGGTGGGGAGGAGGGGGTCCGTACCAGAGTCCTGTTCTTCTCGAAGAAGCGCGAGAGAGAGTTGGAGTTGGGGAGAGGAGGCTGGGAATCGAAACCGAGAGAGAGAGAGAGAGAGAGAGCCGCGACTTTTATGGCCCTCGCCTCGCCGCCGCTTCTTCTCGGCTGTGGTGTGGGTGGCTGGTTGTCGCGAGACCAGGATTCCTATTTTAGCTCCTCGTGTGGCCGCGTGGCGGCTCGTGCGCCTGCTCGCCCTCCGCCACGTACCTGGACGGGCTGGAGTACCTGGACGCTGGAGTGATTTGACTCGTGAGCCCAACTACGTCCGCAGCTATATTTGGTTTTCGTAACGGATACGTCAGCATGTTAGGTATGTCCGTTCTAAATTAGTTGACATAAATCTATCTAAATATGAATAAAAACTCAAAATAAAATTCGAAAAATCTAAATATGAATGTATTTAGAATTCTAGACATTGGCCTATTTGTTTCTAAGCCGTAGAGTAAAATGTGTACGCTATTTTTTTGTGAAGTAAGATATACTCCCTCGTTTCCAAATATAAGATGTTTTAGTTTTTTCCATATTCACATGTATCTAGACATATTTTAGTGTATATGTTCACTCATTTTAGTTTACATCTAATCAACATGTAAAACATCTAAAACATCTTATATTAGGAACGGAGGGAGTACATGTTTTGTTTTGTGTTTAATAGATTTTTCGCATCCTTTGCGACTTTCAAGGGTGCAACTGAGGTTGGGTGAACCAAATAGCTCGGACGTTGTGCGTATGGTGCGTGGCCGCGTGGTGTGAGGCACTATGACAAAACACAGTTGATATAATGATACTTTTTTCACTCATATTGAAATACTTGATTTATCACGAACCCAACTATTACCTTGTGGTTCTTTCTTAATCTTTTTTATCCCTAGCATTGGTATGGCTTCACCTAAAAACATTGTAATGGTTTTTAATATTTGTTCTTTTTCTTTGGTATGAGTTCATTGCTAACGTTTTGCGGACTATAACATATTTTATAGCACTAACAACGTTGTTTGGTGCGCAAAAAAGAAGAAATAAGTAATGTCCATCTTTTAGAAAGGTTTTAGTTCCTCTATTTAGATGAGGTTTAATTTGTGGCATCTATTTCAATATTGTTTAATTTTAGTGGTGAAACAACCACCAAAGTAGAGGGAAGGTCATCCCTGGAAATATTACTTCAACATGTTAGAAAACTAGTCCATTGACCTCGTTTAAGAGAGGCACAAATGACGATCCTTGCCACAAAAATATCCACATGCATTGCATTGAACAGAGCATCACTGGCACCATCAAAAGGAATCACAGCAGTTACACTTTGCAAAATGCCGCAATTTCACCTACACAGTTGATCGTGATCACCATGGTGCGGTACTGGAGCACACGCATGTCAACAAGCTCCACCCCGCAAACTCTATGACATGGGCATGATACTAGAGCACATGTAGGCCATGAGACCACCAACAAGCACAAACCTCAATCGCGGACTCCACAAGGGACAACACTAAGCACATTGTAAAAAGAAAGGTAGGACAACTGCGTTATCAATAGAAGATGAACTGAGACCATGTCTGGTGCACTAAACTCACCTCAAGACTGTGACGGTCTCGCCTGATTGCAACGACTCTAACTAGATAAGTATTATTGGTGTGAGCGAGATCTACCAATTCGTTTCTCACAAAGATTACACGAGGTTTATATCAAACACGAGAAGGTAATGTAGGCATTCTACCTCGTTAAGCAACCTATAAATGTTCTAAGAACTGCATTGTTGTCCTCAACTCTACCAAACTAGGTGTCAAGTACAATGGTTATGGAAGAAAATTAATTAGATTAGTAGAAAACAATATGAGAAGTGTTTTTTTTATTGACTAAAGGCATAATTTTGAACAACTAGAAGTGATGCAAGTGTTATTCCTTATATGAGAACATGTACAGGGGTTCATGATTTCGTTTGATCACCCTCTCTAGAAAACATGATGCACAAAATAACATGCATATATCTAAGAAAAACTGAAAAATACAATATATGAGTTCTATGTTCGTCAGGTCATCGATAACATTCATATAGGCATCACTGCCTAATATCGAGATGATGTGGTATCCTCTCATCCTGCAAACAGTCTCTAGACGAGTGGGCCATTCGCGTGATCGATTAGAATAAAGTAAAATATAGTTCCTAAAGTTTCAAGAAAAGATGTTGAGAATCAAATGCATTAATAACTCAATTGTCACCAAGCTGATATATAGCACACACCATGTTTTCATCCCTAGTGGGGTGTCACAAGAAAGTTAAAGACCTTAGCGGTCTCATACATTCTCTCACCAGGTTAGAACACACCACAAGTTTTAGCCCATTTAACACACAAGTTCCCCCACTCGTGCCATACCATACTATATCGATCATGTCTAGGATCAATAATGGGGTAATAATATAAGTCTACAAATACATAAATAACAAACATGAACAAGATTGCATATAAAATCATCTCATAAAAGGATACATAATAATGACCATAATCAACTCAGATGGTTTTAGAACAATGATAGCACGATCAAACTATAGCCACAAACCCATATTTTGAGGATGGAATGATCCATATTCATTATGGAGGCATGGGAGGGGTTGATGGATAGGTTAGAGATGCTACCGGGAGAGGCTCTGGCGATGGTTCCCATCCATTCTTGCTCAGCCGACAGACTTATGTCTCTCTGGTTCGTGTTCTATCTTGTCTCTCTTTCGCGAGAAAATACCAAGGGGTATATATAGGGGGTTTTACATCAGGACTTACTCCTCGGCTGAAGGGCGACACAATTAGTCGATCTGATAGACATGTGGTCCCCACGGCGCGACTAGAGGGATAGCTTTGTTGGTGGGCCACATGGTCCACCAGTTCGGTATCCCGCATAGTTATTCTTCATGTCCTCTTCATTTTCGATAAATATCCGCGTGGTTTTTTCCCAGTTATTTCAGATTACAGAATGATCATGAAACATAAAAATACGAGAGAAAAAAGGATTTCCTACCTTCAAGGATCGAATAACAAAATAACGAGACTTGGTGGAAAATCTCGTAAATGAACAAAAATCTTACAAGAAACATAATAATCATGGAAAATAATTGTGGAATTGATATAATAAACTTTTAAAATATATAAATACGCTTTGGACGTATCAACATCACCAAACTTAACATATACTCGTCCTTAAGCATGTAGATGATACAAAACAAAATTTTGAAGTTTGTTATCGTATTACTAAGTCATACATATGATCCAATCTACTCTCTGAATATTTAAGTTCTGAGGGAGATAAAAGAGCAGCAAGCAATTTCCATAATATACATCAAACAAGTGTCATCATGATGCAATAGTGGCTTCAAAATCATGTAGTAAATTACTCATCTACGAGGCATAAAGCAAAGGTACAATATCGTGTGCGTGAAAGGGTGCAAAGAGTAAAAGGAATTGGTCCAGCTGGTCGTAGAATAGAATTTCAGAGAGTTGCATGTCTTGACTCTTGAGAAAGAAGATAGATAGTACCTTCGCACAGTCAAGAACAGATTGTCATGCACTACGTTTATAACGAAATTTTCTCACATCTATGGTTTTATACCGCGGAGTTCCATTGCCCTACCATTGATTTCTTTGTTCTTTATTCACAATATCTATACCAACAAAACATTTTGTCCGAAGCAAGTTGGGGTAGACTAAATAACAAACATAAACATATGGAAACCAAGAAGAGAAAAGAGAGAAAAAGTACAAGTAAACTGAGATTTTGTCACATGGATTGTTGATTTCAACGCAATCCTATCAAGAGCCAAAAATGTTGATACATTCAGTCTTCCTCGTGTTACTTTTTTGTGCCTCCTCTTAATTTAAATTTGGTCATCCTCTGCCTAGTATTTTCACTACCCTTTAGAATATCATTGCTTACTGGTACTTTTCATGGAATGTGTTGGATATGTCCAAACCACCTCGGTCGGTGTTGGACTAGCTTCTCTTCAATCGGTACCTCTTACACTATCATGTATAATATCGTTCCTAATTTGCGCATTTCTTGTGTGTCAGCAAATCCATCGTAACATATGAATCTCTACGACACTCATTGGATGTGTTGTCTTTTAGTGAGCCAACATTCGACTTCATAAACCATCGCCGGTATGATCGTCGCCATATGGAACTTACCTTTTATCTTTTGTGGGACCTTCTTGTCACATAGGATTCTGGATGTCTGCCGCTACTTCATCCACCTTGCCTTCATCATGTGGCAATCATTCTTGTCAATATAATTGTTGCTTTGTAGCATTGGTTCCAAGTATTCACAATAACTCATTTTGCTTTTTCATGCCACCCTTCAATAACAAGGGTTTGCGCCCTCACATCTTTCAGACTGAAGTTGCGCCTCATATTACTTGCATGTAGAACTCTTTTTAGTACCGAAAGTGCACATGTGAAAAATATCTTATTACGTGTGTATTGCTATCTAAAGGGTGACCACACCTTTCAAGTTCATGGCCATCCAACTTATTCTAGTTCCCCAAGAGTTGTGGGCAAAACAGACGAAAAATAAGATGAAGTTGGAAGATATTTTGGCGTACATGAGAATTTATTTAGAGTGGAGGTGAAATACCACATATAGGTTCGTATGGTGGATACAGATGAAGAATAACTTTGTCTCACGAGAACTGGATGCTACTATGCTTAGTATGTGAAAGGAGAGCAAGAGGGAGAACTTTTACGAGTAAAAAGAGCTTGCAACTATGACACACACACACACACACGCGCACACACACGCGCGCGCGCGCGCGCGCACACACACACACAGTTATCGTACCATGAGTATTTGAATGAAATATCCTATTTATCATGATATGTGCAATCATATCTTCAAAATAACAATCAAATCCACAATCGAAGTGTTCACATATATCAACCTCACATTTTATTATCCTTTTATTTTACATGCAACATAAGCACAGTTAGTTCCCAACAACCATTTATCCATTTATAAAGATGTAAATAAGAGAGTCTACAAAAGACAATGTTGATTGTCTTAGGGCTCCTTTGATTTGCAGGAACTATGGAGGAAAAGTAGAGGAATAGGAAAATTTCAAGAGATGGTACTATTCACTCGTTTGATTCACATGAATGCTTGAAAGGAAAACCACGGAATTTTCCCGTAGATCCCAGTTTCAATGCAAAACTTAGAGGAAAAAACAATCCACTCACACCTCATGTTTTTATTCCTGTGCACAAGGAAAGAGGCAAGGATTACACCTGCCATCCTTTTCCATTCCTATTTCTTTCCTAATCCTTTGAGTTTCCTACCCTATGAATCAAACAAGCCCTTAACAGGAAAACTAAAAACTAAAGAGACACCAAGTTTGCGAAACAACTTTGGTGCTCAAATGAATAGGATTTACAAAATGTTAGAGGTTAACGGAGATCGAGTGGGATGTCAAGGGCATCCCAATCTTAGGGCATGTTTGATTCGTAGGATAGTAAAGATTGAGGCATAGGATTGCCATGTCATGCACATTCCAATCCTATAGGATTTGGTTTGTACCAAAATTTATTTGATTCCACAAAGCAATTGTAAAAAGAGTTTGGAGTGGATGTTAGAATTCCTATGGGAAGTACAAAAGATTTCTTAGGAAAAGTTCCTATAGGATCCAATCCGACAAATCAATTAAACAAGCAAGAAAGGAAAATTTTCTATAGGATTAAATCCTCCAAAAATCCTATGCAATTCCTTTGAATCAAACAGGGCCTAAAGGTTTTACCGTTCCTTCATCTTACACCCCATTTTTTGTGTTATTTTATTCTCTGGAAAAAAAACGACAATGCTCTCTACTTTTATGAACTTCAGATATGTTGTATAATAAGCAGGTAGTAACAAAAATAGTTTATAAGATCTAAAACAATCAAGTTGAAACCGAAAACCCGCCCTTGCAACAAAATGGCAGATTCTGCTTTGTAAAACAATAGCTGGAACACATAATTTGTTAGGCAGATTTAGTCTCGTGAAAAAACTGAAAGAGTATTATTGCAAAAGACGGCCACGTTAATCCCGAACTACTCCCTCCGTTCCAAAATAAGTGTCTCAATTTTGTCCAAAAGTAGATGTATCTAGACATGTTTCATGTATAGATACATCCATTTTTTGAGAAACTTGAGACACTTATTTTTGGACGGAGGAAGTACTAAATTGCAACCATCCCATGATGGTATGTCTTCTTACCCTTTGCACCATGACAGCTGCGTTTCTTTATCTAAGCAAAAGGGTGTGCAGCACTAGACGCTACTACTAGCGTTGTGAACTTTTGGATTAGCTAGGACCGCTGTCGACGCGAGTGGATATGCTCCGAATGATTCACCCCTCTAGCTTTTCCGCCCTTTCCGATTTCGCGTCATCGTTATTTATTGGCCTGTCGAGTCCTGCTGTCTGTCTGTGACTCGAAGGCAAGCAGAGCCTTCTCCACTAGCGACGAAACCGCGCAGGTGCAACCGTGTGCGAGGTTTTGGCCACTTTTGGGGGCACATGAAAGATTGAATCGTCGTCTTCGCGTGAGACCACGATGAGGACATGCACTAGACTTCTAGAAGCTGCCAACCTGAAGCCGTATGTGTGGAGATCAAGATGAATTCGGCCAGCTCAACCAAGCAGTGGACGGACGGAGGAGCTGAAACGTATAGCATGCAGACAAAGACTGGGCCTAGCGTACTGACGTCGTCGCCGTTGTCCGCGGCGATCGGTGCGTCTGAACCTAGCGAGAGCTCGATCTGCCAGCTAGGCCTATTTGGAGTGCTGTGCTGGGACGCCGCGACACGAAGCTGTGTGCGGCCGCGCGCGGCGCCGCTGCGGACACGGAAGTCCAACGGCATGCAATGCATGGTGTTCGGCTGAGGATATTTATTCTTTCTTGGAAATCTGATTTGAGCTTATCTCCAATCCAAAGATGGGTCAGTGAAATTTGCTGCAATATTCTTTTCGATTCGGCATTAGATATCCAGACGGTGACAAATTACATTTACAACATGGACCCCAACAGAAATAGGAAATACTCCACCTCTCCCTCGCCTCCATGGCCGGCCGATCAAAGAAGTTGAGACAGAACCTCACATACGTGGAAGAGCATGCGCTTATTTGGAAAGCTCGCTGCATGCACTACAAGAAATATGATATCTTATGACCTTTTAATAGTGACACAAAAAATATTGGTCATAGATCTATGATCATTTTGGACCATTTGGTCATGCGCTGTTTTGTAGGGTGCAAACACGAAAATATAACAACCAAATCTGTCAGAAAGGTCATAGTCCCCTTACATGGATTGGTCATAATGCAGATAGCAATAGATTACAACCTTTTTTCTAGCCGATTACGACCAATTTAAACGGTCATTCCAATAAGTTGACAGCCAACTAATCTCACTCTCTCCCACCTTGTTTTTTAGGTGTGTATGGTTGCTGCATATGGTGACTTGCTTATTTGCTCTGTTTTTTGAATGACATGGTTGCTGCCAGGCTTAACTTAGTTAGAATTTTCTTTGTTGGTAGCACATTCATAGTGTCTTATTTTCGTAAATAAATGCAGTTAATATGGTGCGCAAAAAGGATTCATTCAGCTCTATTAGTTCTGTATTTGCTGTAGAATTTGGTCAAGTTTGTAGTCATGAATCTGATTGGAAGCATAGAAAGGAACAACAAGACTTGGTTTTGCTTGTTGGTCCTAGGAAGAAATTATACTCACTTGGTTTTGTTGTGTAGAAGTAAATCTTATTCTTGTCTAGTGTTGAGCAATGGTTTGATGTGCCTTACGTGAAAGAAGTAAATCCTTGATCAGTATCTTGTTGTTGTTACTAAAAAATGTGTTTGCTTCTTTTACAGGAGATCGATACCTAAGTTAGTTGAAGTTGAAGTGCGAAGTCCTAAAGCGAAGTGTGTGAAGCCCCTGAAGACATACTGAGCAATGAGCAAAGAGTTGTCTGTTCTTTTTTACTGTAATAGATTGTAGAGATTGTAATGTTGTAATAGATTGTGATAGACTAATTTAGTGTTATTTGACGAATTACATTTATTCGGTTCTGTTTGAAATAGTGATCATGTATGGGATTTGAAAAATTGAAACTTAACTACGGGACCCACCGATGTGTGTGAATATCAGCCGTGGGTCCCATCGATCTGAATAGTGGGACCAACTTCAATATATAATGGTCGAAATTAGAAAATCAATTGACTAAAAAGGCCATGGCCCAAAAAATAAAAAGGCTGGCACGTTGGGCTCGGCCCATATTGCTGACTAAAATTGAAAAAACGTAAATAGGCTGAATAGTTGGACTTAGCCCATGTAAAGCATCGAACTGGACCGGGCTGATTCTGGTATATGACCTTCTCATTTGGTCACAATTTTGTCGCGTAGGATTGGCCACGTAGGATCTAACGTGTCCACGACTGAGAGCGCATGACCAAAAAATTTCGTCGCAAATTTATGACTCTCTAATTTGGTCATAAACTTTATGACCATTTGACTAAGGAAAGTCATGATTGATCAAAATAAGACGCTCAGTATGTGACCATCGATGTTTGGTAAAAAACGGGTCACGAATGAAACTTTGTGACCTTCTAGTGACCAAAATAGAGGGTCAAAACTTAGCATATTTCTTGTAGTGGGGAGGGAAGTCTCTCTACTATACGCACACCGCCGTGCTGCTAGATCCACTCTTCCACTTGCGCTGCTCTGCTGGATCTGGAGCCCGGAGGTCGTCATCCACACCGTACGTGTGTGGAACCGCGAGGCGCCATTGTTTGGCGCTGGGAGTCGTCTTCTTCCACTACACGACCCTGAGGTCGGCGCCGTCGTCTCCACCGACAACGTTTGTGCGGGAACGTAATCCCGCTTCCGGTCTACATGGGTATGTATTCTGATCTCCTCTGTATTAGTATATCTGCATAGTGACAAGGGTATACACCTCGGTTACCCTACCGTGAGGGTACCTGGTGCACGTGAAGACTAAGGCCCAATAGCGAAGAGCCAACTCGAAGCCCAAGACAAGAGGCCCAACAAGATGGAGTACCCTCCAAGATTAGACATAGGCATAGTCGGTTTATACTTTCCTTACGTGTTAACTAGGTCGGTTACGAACTCCCGAGACCCAGCCTATTTAAAGGCTGGGAGGGGTGCCAATCTAGGGGACAAGCCATACTCAAACCACCAAAGCTCTAGCGAGATCGACATCTCGCCGGAGCCACCTTGTAACCGCATAATCTCACACGATCAATAACAGAAAAGCAGGAAGTAGGGTCTTTACCTCCACCCGAGGGGCCTGAACCTGGGTAAATCTTTGCCTCTGCTTGTCAGCCGACGAAACTATCAGTACTACCACGTTCTCTCCCCATAATCTCAACCCTAGGTCCTTAACCATGGGATTTGATGAGTGTACCCCTCGTCAATTGGCGCCGTCTGTGGGAATGAATAGTGCTGGACTCACGGTTCCTTCGGTTCCATCGGAGAACGGCGACTCGCCGATCGGATCTACAAACGGCAACTCGCCGGCTGCATCAACAAACTAGAACTCGCCTACTCGGGCAACACATGGCAACTCGCCGACTCACTCGACAAACGGCAGCACGCCCGCTTCACCTGCAAAAAGCACATCAGATCCTCTGATGGACTTCGAGCCACACTCGCCAGAATTTCAGGAGACCATCTCCGATCTCGAGTCAGGTTTGGGTTTAACCGTTGGTTCGTTCAATTTTTTCGTCAACAAGCTTGGTGTGCAGGACTTGACAGATCCACGCCAACTCGCGACTTCCGCACCCGAGGCTCCATCGGTTGAGGCTCCTTCGACTGTGGATCCATCAACTGCGTCCATACCATCATCGCTCCTCCAAGCTTGCTCGTCTGCAACAACTATGTCGACTCGAGAGATGAACGAGCTCATTGAAGAACTCCAAGGAGAGGAGGCCGAGTCAGCATACCGCACAAATGATCCCGAGCTCGAACTTCCACTCGAGGACGGCTTTGACTGCGGGATCTCGTTCAGCGACTTCGACGAGCCCGAAACTCATATCGACAACCACGTCTGTCGTGGGTTTGTCACGCAGATGTCATGGAGATGACTTCATAGAGCTGGGGATGAAGCGATCGAGCGTCTCCGAGCTAAAGATCGCAGGGCACGAGGAGACAATGTTTTTTACCCAGGTTCGGCCCCTCAATGTGAGGTAAAGACCTACGTCCTGCCTATCCTAGATTGGTATTGATATGAATATGGTGTTTACAAAGGGTTGGCGATCGAGGTATCGAGTCGCCTCTCTCTCTCTAGATGTATGAGAGCCTTTTTTGCTTGGGGTTCTAGGTCCTTGGAGTCCACCTTATAAAGACGGTGGCTCGCAAGGTTACAAGGAAACTTCTCTCCCAAGGAAAGTATGAGTCGGAGTCCTACTTGGAGACTAATCATATGTCTTGTCTTCCAAGTCAAGTTATCTTCGAGCTTCTGGATCCTTCCTCATGATCTTGAGTCGGCCCATATTTGTGCAAGCCCAATAGTGGTGCGACTGTGAATAAGTCGCGCTTTGCTTGAATAAGTCGCGGGATAATTATTCCCCCGACATTAGCCCCCAAGCTTTCGGGTGATTCGTAGAATCAGGCGGAAGATTCTGTCTTGATGATGATCTTGCGAGCTTGCATATGTAGTTCTTGCCGACTTGTCGATGTTGAGCTTGGCGACTCGCTGATGATGAGTCGCGAACGTAGCGGCTTCCTGAACCGCTGATGTAGAAGCGATGAGTTGCTATCTTTGCGGCTTATTCAGCCACTACGTTGCCAATTAAGCACTTCTGTCTTGGCCGCATTAAATCTGCAAAATTGCGGTAAGTTTTCCGCGAAGCACTTGTTGAAAACCATCTTTTCCTGTTGGGTGTAAGACTGAGCTGAAATCATAAGAATTATAACTTATGAGTATCAAGATATATCAGCCAAATGTGTATAAGGTGCTGAGTCATAGACATAAATAAGCTGGTCAATCATTAGAGTAATAATCTGTCATGTTATCATGACGAGCCATCTGAACGCATGTTGAATCATGGAGGCTCAAGGGTATATAGCCGCAACCTGTATTTAAAGATTTCCGAGTCGCTTATTTGACTCACAAATAGATATATATATATTCTCATGTGCTGCAAAAAATGAAATCTGCATATAAACATGATATATGAGTATAATAAAGACCGCCAAATATGGTGGATGTGTAGCCCCCGAGGGCCGGGTTGCATGCTTGATCATGCTGCTCGGGACTCAAAAATATCTCAAGTTAGACAAAAATTTAATTGTCCTAGCCCCCAGGCATTAAGCAGGCATGATTTCATTATCCTGCTTGATGGCATATCGTTGCAATTTGATCCTGCAACAGATTGACAAATATTGTTGCCGCAAGATAATAATGATATAAATTCCACTTGATGTGGCTGCAGTTAAATAATGGTGGCTTCATCAGCCAATATAAGGAGATAATTATCTCAATCATAAAAATTTGGCCATGCCAAAACTCGTATGGCCGAGTTATAGGTTCCTGTTAAATCAAAAGGCAAAGCCCCCAAGGAAGTAATGATAACTTGATGATAATATGTTAGCCTTGGCGGCTGGTAATAAAAAAGTTAGTACTCTGCATAATAGCATATGGTACCCTGCATGATAGCAAATGATATATCGCATGACGCAAATGATATGTCTCATGATGCGAATGATATGTTGCATGATGCAAATGATATTTTGCATAATAGCAAATGGTATTTTGCATGATAGCAAATGGTTGCATAATAGCAACTAGTTGCATGATAGCAACTGGTAAGATGCATGATAGCATATTGTACGATGCATGATAGCATATGGTACTTGACTCAGTATTTCCCAAATCTAATGTGTGTTCAGGGTCGAGAACGGCCATGATAGGCAGCCATGATAGGCATCAGACTCGATTGACGCCACACGCGGGTACTTTAGTCCTTCTGAATTATCTCTATTACCGTTAAGTAGGTCTTCGCGCGGCTCAGTATTTTCCAGGTAAAAAATGCGTGTTCAGGGTCGCTGGCGGCCATGATAGGCGATCACACTCGATTGACACCGCACCCCAGTACTTTGGCCGCATAGTGCAAAGATACTTCTGACTTAAGGCGAGAATAACCAGGATTATTGCTTTTAACGGCTGCAATGGCCGTGACGAGTTCTAATTAGCTTTGATGATAACCAGCTCTGATTAGCTGTAGATGTGGTACAGCGAGTCACCTGTTTTAACTCAAATATTTGATAAGATAATGATTCATTAATGACTCATAAACTGATGTAATGATGAGCTGTTTGCGACTCATAAAATGATATGGGGGTAAATCGCTATGCGACTCATAAGTTGATATGACAATAAGTCGATGATGATCAATAAAATGATATGATGATAAATCATATAACGATCAGTCATAAATTGATATAATGATAAGTCATAGAATGACAAATGAATCGCCAAATATCAATGCTTGAACATGTAGTGGTGATCTGATATTCAATGCAAGCTGTAAATAGCTAGATTTTGATAAATGCAATGCGAGTTATAAAGAACTCTAATTTGACAAATGTACTGCGGGTGGTAAGAATCCCAATTTTGAGATGGAAGTGGACATAACTAAATCTCAAAAATAGATATAAATTAAAGTCTATGATATGATATAATATGAGTCGCAAAGACATTTAATAAAAGGCATAATAACCTAAATATGCAGCCCCCGAGATGAACTCGAAGATGAAATTTAATTTTACTGATAAAAGTAAAAGGCTGCAAAAGTTTGAGCATAATAGCAACTTATCTTGTTTTTATTCTCCTGGCATTGATGATGTTGTATGATCCGTGTATCGTAGATGTTCGACTCGTCGACGGTCATTGCCATGGAATAGTACTCGTTGTCCGCGGCGTGGTTGAAGTCGCCCACGGCGAATCTGTGATGATCATGCTGGTCTTGTAGTCGGAGGTCATCGTTGTGAAATTCACTTGTATAAGTCGCCGTATCCGGTCTGCTCCTTGTATACACTTTTGAGTCGCATAACTAGACTGGGGCCGCGCTGCCTACGAGCTGATCCACCACATGTTCTTTTCTTCTTTTCTTTCGTGAGCTCTCTACGCAATGTACTAGCAGCTAGTAGCAACTTCAAATCATTTTTTCCTTCCCTGATTTCTTTTCCTTGATCCGCGTGCGAGTTAAACTAGTAATACTAGTTGCTCACAACTTTAGCCTTCACGTGAAGAGTGGCCAAGCGATGTAGTAGTAAACTGACACTTCTGAATTGCCCTTCTCTTTAGCAGCTCTCGTATGTCATCAGCGGATTGAAGCGGTATTCTTTTTTAAGTCGCATGCGACTTCATGGTAACTCCTCAGATTTTTCCCCTTTTTCTCCTTTGGATTTGCTTCAGCGAGACTCCAATCCGGTATTGATCAGGAGTCATCTTATAACTAACCGAGTAGGATCCCAACTCGAGCAGCAAACCTGCAGAATCGATTATTGCTGAAACGGAGCTCCTGCCGCTCTTCGTCTTGGCATGATTCAAATCGCAATATGCTAGATATAAAACTTGCTGCAGTGCGTGAGACGTCGACGGAGATCTAACCGTTGGAATTGTCTCAAATTTCCTGGAGGGCTTCAGGGTTGTATTCCGCAGGTTTCCACTGGAGGGATCTTCGAATTGATATCCGAGCCGACCTCGATAATTATTCTCCCAAAGTCGCGCGGAGTTCCGTCAACTTTCGACGGGGCTTCAGTGTTTGAGTCGCCCACGGAGATCTAACCGTCGGAATCCGATGCCCTTTGGACAGCTGCTAGGAAACTCGATTACGCATCTTTTCACCGAAGGGATCGTCGAGATGAGTTTCGAGCCGCCGCCGGTGATGTCCGCCATACAGGCGTTGCTGCTGTCATGTAACCCGCGCGTGAGGGGCGTTGTCGAAGTTGAGCCCCGAATCGCGCGGTCGAATTTCTCCACGCTTTCTACTCGAGCTTGAGGTAGATCTTGATGTAGATGTTGACATCACCGAGCTTGAAACGGCACGGCAATGAAGTCGCCGAGATTTGAAGTCGTCGAGCTTGAATCGACGACGAGATCCTCCGTCCCTGGCACAGATCCAGCGCGGAACGTGACGCTCTTGACCGCAGGCCCCACGGTGGGCGCCAACTGTCGTGGGTTTGTCACGCAGATGTCATGGAGATGACTTCATAGAGCTGGGGATTAAGCGATCGAGCGTCTCCGAGCTAAAGATCGCAGGGCACAAGGAGACAATGTTTTTTACCCAGGTTCGGCCCTCAATGTGAGGTAAAGACCTACGTCCTGCCTATCCTAGATTGGTATTGATATGAATATGGTGTTTACAAAGGGTTGGCGATCGAGGTATCGAGTCGCCTCTCTCTCTCTAGATGTATGAGAGCCTTTTTTGCTTGGGGTTCTAGGTCCTTGGAGTCCACCTTATAAAGACGGTGGCTCGCAAGGTTACAAGGAAACTTCTCTCCCAAGGAAAGTATGAGTTGGAGTCCTACTTGGAGACTAATCATATGTCTTGTCTTCCAAGTCAAGTTATCTTCGAGCTTCTGGATCCTTCCTCATGATCTTGAGTCGGCCCATATTTGTGCAAGCCCAATAGTGGTGCGACTGTGAATAAGTCGCGCTTTGCTTGAATAAGTCGCGGGATAATTATTCCCCCGACAACGTCGACTCCGAGATCTGCACCAACAACAACCTCGACTTCGAGATTCATAACAACTTCTCCGACACTGAGATGAGCATAGGCGATGAGTACATCAACTGCGAGATCCGTCCAGACGGACCACTCGACGGGCATATCGACTCAGACATGAGCCTCGCTGAAGAAGTCGAGTCCATGACAGGACTCGAAAACACATATACATACCCTCGGGTTATACCCCAGCAGGTCTACGTTGCCATCGCCGCAGAATCATCAGATGCTGCGGCCAGTCGCAGGCCTACAGAATTCCCGTGCACAGTTACTATGCCGGACGGAGTCACAACTCTCACAATCACTGCTGAGATGGTAGCAAAAGCAGATAAAGTCATCAAGGAGTGCACAATGATGCCAGCAGACGCAACACGAGAGGAGATGTTGACCTTCCAGTACTTCAACTGGCAGGAATCACTTCGACTGCGGCAGGTCAGAGCAACACTCGAGAACGTAAAAAGCAAGCTAGCTTGTCGAGTGTGCGCAGAAGACAGCTCTCCCTGAGCTCCACCGGGCGAGCAGACACAAGACCCAGATCAAGGCTGTCACACCTCTCGCCAGATGAGAGGGCGGCACTCACCCGCAACTTAGGCAACTCTTTCATGACATACGACGAGGAGGGAGTGCCAGTACCCAAAACAGCTGCGGGTGCTCTATTTACCGCTGCAGCATACCTAGAGGCAATCAAGCCTCCAGCTGATGACCCCAATGCAAAATTACATCGCCAACAGATCAAATCGCTCGCCCTAGCGGCGAAGGCTATACGCCAAATCCCAACACTCCAGGAGGGAGTCGAGATCGTGCCATAGTTGACACGCGTCGTGAAGAGCACAATCGCAGTGGTCGTCGCCACCACTCGAAGGAAAGAAGCGGCTCGCGTAGGCGCAGGTCCAGGAGCAGATCACGCAGATATTACAGTAGCGACTCATACTCTGATCGAGAGCCTGAGCCACACGGAGCTCTGTGCTTCACTCGACGCGTCCGCGAGACACGGATGCCCAAAGGGTTCAAACTCACATCTGAACAGCCCAAGTACACGGGTCGACAGGAACCTTCAGGGTGGCTGGAAGATTACAGGCTGGCTGTCGCGTGCCAGCGAGGCACAAACACCACAGCCATGCAATACATACGACTCATGCTCGAAGGCACAGCCCGCGACTGGCTCAAAGCTTACCTCCATCAACATACGACTCGTGGGATCACTTCCGCACTAACTTCATCAAAAACTTCGAGCCTCTATGTGAGCGCCCAAAAACATTCGAGGAGCTTCGAGCTTGCGTTCAACGGTCAGACGAAACGTTGAGGTCATACATCAGACGATGGACTGAGATACGCAACTCAGTCGGAGTAATTTCAGAAGATATGGCCATGGACGCTTTCATAATGGGCCTCGCCAGGCGGACTTCAAAGAAGCACTGGTCGCAAAAAGCCAACCTCTGTGGCTAACCTCTTGATGATCGCGACTGAGTGGGCAGACGGAGAAGACATGGCGCGCACCACACGCGGGTCCTCACCCCGTGACAATCATGAAAGGTGGCAGTCGAAGCCGCAGAGACTCATACAGAGACGACCGAAGGCGCAAGCGTTCAAAACGTCACTACGACGACGACAGACCCGAATTCATGGCGGCTGGGTTCTCCACCCCCGCAATGACCAAGACAGAAGCGACCGACGGTCAGAAGATCGGCGGACAGTCGAGATGATCGGCGGACAGTCGAGATGATCGCCGGACAGTCGAGACCGCGGCCAACGCAGTGATAGCTACAAGAGGAAAGACTGGCGCAAGTCACGATCCAGCGCACAATCCGAGCGATCATTCGAAGAAAAGATGGATGCTGATTGCAGATTCCACCTGTACAAGGGGGAAGACGGAAAACTGCGCTCCAATCACTCGATGAGAAACTGCAGGAGTTCGACCAAATGGCGACTGATTACATAAATCTCAGAAAGGCAGCAGCCACACCCGCACCCGTAGCTGCCCGCAGCCAGCCAATGTGCCCGTTCTGATGGCACCACCTCACCACCACAGCCTGCCGCAGGCGGAAATCTCGCGGGTGCCATACAACCCGTACCTCGGGTGGACGAACCTCAATACCCTCCGCCCCAAGGGCAGATGTACATGATACAGAAAGGTCGCCCTTCCAACAGGGAGCAAAAACTTCGCACTCGACAAGTAAACATGGCGGTCATGTCACCTCCTGCTGTAACTGAATTCTTGAAGGATCTGAAACCAATAAGCTTCAGCAGAGAGGACCACCCCCATCGGTCGTTCGTCCAGGGCACTCTGCTCTGGTACTCGACGCACAAATTGGAGGCTACGCCATGTCCAAATGGAACATCATCATCGCAGATACGCTCCGCAAAATGAACAGGTCAGTCGAAAACCTGCCAAGATCTTCAAATACCTTTCACGGTATCGTCCCAGGCAAAGCAATAAGCCCAGAAGGCACCATACAACTCGACGTAACGTTCGGGGACAAGAACCACTTCAGGACAGAGTCGATTGAGTTCGAAGTTGTCGACTGGAAGTCACAATACCATGCCATACTTGGACGCCCGACGTTCGCTCGATTCATGGCGGTGCCACACTACGCATACCTCCAGCTAAAGATGCCTGGACCAAAAGGAGTAATCACAGTCAAGGGAAACTTCCAAAAGTCTGACTCTTGCGACCGAGAGTTTAGCAAAATCTCTGAGATGTTCGGCATGGAAGCAACACTCGCCGATCTAGCGGTCTCCAACGATCGAACACTTATGCCGGAGCACAAAAGGTGGCAGTCGACAGAGCATTCAATGCCACCAATGACACAAGATCGCATCAGGTGCACCCGACTGACCCGACCAAGACAGTCAATGTCTCGTCGAGTCTGCCTATCGCATAGGAAAGCGCGCTCGTCGAATTCCTCCGTGAGAACTGGGATATATTTGCGTGGTGTCCAGCCGACATGCCAGGTATTCCCAGGGAATTCGCCGAGCACTCTCTCCAATTATTTCCAGATGCTAAACCAGTCAAGCAAACAATGCGCCGCATATCCGGCCCAAAAGAACCGCAGTCGAAGCCGAAGTCGACAGACTACTCGCAGCAGGTTTCATCAGAGAAATCAAGAAATCACAATGGGTGGCCAACCCCGTACTCGTAGAGAAGAAGACACAGATATCCTTCGGATGTGCGTAGATTTCACGCACTCAATAAGTGTGTCCAAAGGATCACTTTCCACTACCTCGAATCGACCAGATCGTCGACTCCACCGCCGGGTGCGCTCGCTTGTCCTTCCTGGATGCTTACTCGGGTTACCACCAGATAAGGATGAAGGAAGAGGATGAAGAGAAAACGGCGTTCATAACCCCACTCGGGGTCTACTGCTACACAACAATGCCTTTCGGGCTCAAGAACGCAGGCGCAACCTACCAGCGCATGATGCAAGACTGCCTCAAGAAGCAAATTGGGCGAAACGTCCAGGTCTATGTAGATGACATCGTCATCACAACAAGGGAGGAAAACACACTACTCGATGACTTGCGAGAGACGTTCGCAAACCTCAAACGCTTCCACATCAAGCTCAACCCGAAGAAGTGCACGTTCGGCGTGCCAGCCGGGCAACTCCTCGGGTATCTAGTCAGCTCGAGGAATCGAGGCGGACCCGGAGAAAATACAGGCCATCTTGACGATGCAAAGGCCTTCAAAGCTCCATGACGTGCAAAAATTAGCGGGTCGAGTGGCAGCCTCAGTCGATTCATCAGCAAGCTGGGCGAAAAAGCACTCCCGTTCTATCGACTGATGAAGAAAGCAGACAAATTCGAGTGGACGCCAGAAGCCGAAGCAGCCTTCACGGACCTCAAGCGAGTCCTCACAAGCCCTCCAATCCTCGTCGCACCAAGGGAACGCGAGCCACTGTACCTATATGTCTCCGCAACTAACAGGGTGGTGAGCACCGTACTGGTAGTCGAACGAAGGGAGGAGGGACACGCCCAAAGCATACAACGTCCAGTCTATTACTTGAGTGAAGTGCTCTCCATATCAAAGCAGCGGTACCCGCACTATCAAAAGCTGGCCTACGCCGTGTTCATGTCCTCAAGGAAGCTGACGCACTACTTCTCCGAGCACCCGATCACTGTAATCAGCACCTCAGGGATCGGGGACATCCTCACAAACCCCAACGCAACTGGGCGAGTCGCAAAATGGCTCATCGAGCTAGCACCACGAGATATCAAGTATGATTACCCGAAGGCCATCAAAGCACAAGTCTTACCTGACTTCCACACCGAGTGGATCGAAGCTCAGTTGCCAGGAGCACCAGATGTGTCCAACTCATGGACTATGTACTTTGACGGCTCAAAGAAGAACGAAGCGCAGGCGCAGGTGTCATCCTCATATCACCAAAAGGCGACAAGCTTCGCTATATCCTGCAGATGGATTCGAGTTACCATCCAATAACGAAGCTGAGTACGAGGCCCTGATCCATGGCATGCGGATGGCCAAAGCCCTCGGGTGCACTCGACTGATGATCTATGGTGACTCGAATCTTGTGGTGCAGCAAACAATGAAGGCCTGCGATGCAATCGCAGATAACATGATCGCCTACCGTGACCTGTACAATCTCATGGAGGGCAGCTTTGAAGGCTGCGAGTTGCGGCACATAGGCGCGAGAGTAACGAAGAAGCAGATAAGCTAGCCAACATTGGCGCGACCAAAGCACCAGTTCCACCTGGTGTCTTCTCGAGCGCATCGAGCACAGGTCCATCAAGAAAAGCGAACATCTCCTACATCAGCCGCACCAGCAAAGAGCAAAGCACCTAGCACAGAGGACCCGCCAGTCGAGGTACTCCTCATTGAGCCAACCTGGACTCAACCTTTCCTCGCATACATACTCCGCGGGAGGTACCTGAAGACATAACAGAGTCAAGACGCGTCACTCGACGATCTAAAGCATACACCGTCATCAACGGCGAACTATACAAGCGCAGCGTATCAGGTATGTTCCAACGTTGCATAGCATTTGAAGATGGCCAAGCCATCCTTCGTGATATTCATGCAGGTACCTGCGGGCATCATGCCAGCAGTCGATCACTCGTAGCCAAAGCCTTTCGCGCAGGCTTCTACTGGCCCACAGCACTCAAAGACGCGGAGGACATAGTCAAAAGGTGCATCGGCTGTCAAAAATTCGCCACAAAGCCGCACGCACCCGCATCGGCGTTGAAGACAATACCATTGGCCTGGCCCTTCGCCCAATGGGGGCTCGATATGGTCGGGCCACTCAAAAAATCCTCCCATGGAGGGCATACTCACCTTCTGGTGGCGGTCGACAAGTTCACCAAGTGGATTGAAGCAGTCCCTATCACAAGTTCGACTGCCACTACAGCAGTCAATTTCATAAAATCCATCATATACCGCTTTGGTGTGCCAAGTAGCATCATCACTGATAACGGTACAAACTTCACGGCTGAAGAATTCCGATCCTTCTGCAAAGAGCAAGACATTACGCTCAATTATGCATCTGTGGCACACCCGCAATCCAATGGCCAAGTCGAAAAGGCCAATGGACTTGTGACGAGCGGAATCAAGAAACGCCTCCTGGTGCCACTCAAAAGGGCCGCGGGTGCTTGGGTCGAAGAACTCCCGTCTGTGCTATGGAGCCTACGCACAACTCCCAACGCTTCAACACAATTCACTCCATTCTTCATGGTCTACGGCGCAGAGGCAATCCTGCCATCAGACGTAAGATTCAATGCACCAAGAGTCGAAGCATACAACGAAGAAGATGCAGATGAAGCACTCGAAGATGCAGTCGACTTGCTCGAAGAAGCACGCAACACGGCGCTAGCACGCACAGCTGTCTATCAGCAAGACCTCCGCAACTATCACAGCCGTCGACTGCGTACTAGATCCTTCGAGGTTGGCGACCTGGTACTTCGACTGAAGCAAAAGAAGGTGCACAAACTCGCTTCTCCATGGGAAGGACCCTTCATCATCACCGAGGTCATTGGTGGTGGAGCATACAGACTGAAGCACGCGAAGACAGGCGAACTCTCGCATAATCCTTGGAATGTTGCGCAGCTGCGCCGTTTCTATGCTTAGATTGCTCAGTCGCACAATGTAATAGGCACATATGTCGGATGGCTGCAGGTTTCAGACGCGCTCTTTTCCTTACCAGGGTACCTAAGGGGACTGGAAGGTTTTTAATGAGGCGGCCTGCAGCTAACATTCATAAATGGAATATAGTCAATAATTCTCATATTTCTCCCTGCTTACTACTCGCATAACTTATCAGCATCAACTTAGTCTCACCCGAGTGCTCGGGGCTGAACTACCTCAAAGCATGAGCTTTCGCCCCTTCTTCAAACATAATACTCCAGCCGCACTCGAATACTCGGGGCCGGGCCATAAAACTCATACATAAAGGACAAAGTTGCTCAACCCAACTCAACTACTCGGGGGCTGAGCCTACAGGCATAAGTTGAAGCTTCAAATCTCACAAAAATTCATAGCCTCACTCGAGCACTCGGGGGCTGTGTAATTTATGCTCCATATTCTAAAAGTGTTTTTCATAAACCCCACTCAACTACTCGGGGCTGCATACATACAAATATACACTACATACAAGTGGCAAATTTACACTCGGGGGCTGTTCCCTATACAGAAATACCCTAATCTTCCGGTTCGTCCTTGACTGGAAGAACAGGGCCCATAAGTTGAGCGTTATAACACTCAACCAACACCCTCGCATATTCGACTGTATCGTCAAGATGCGACGGTGACAAAGACGATCCAGGCACGGGTGGACGTAGCTACATATGTGGACGCTGACTTCGGATATATGCCATTGTTGTGTTGGCTCCATCCACGAGCTTCTGGGTGATAAAGTTTCGAATGGGACCTGCACTCCGGAAAAGCCCGAGCAACGCGTGGATTCATTGAGGTTGCGGCCCAGTCGGGAAAAGCGTCTGGTTAATTCGACTGAAGGCCGACCTGCATAACTCAAGCAGCATAGTGCTCCGCCACACTCGATGCTGTAGAGTCACGAGTGTGCGTGCTCGGTGCCTATCCAAGCGAAAGTGCTGACGGCCCGTTGTGGTTCATCAGTCGCATTGTTCAACTGCTCATCTACACGAGCCTGCTCCGCCTGGAAATCTGGAACAAAACCTGCAACAATGCACGTTGGGTGAACAAAAAGGACAGATTATGAACTCTTGAGATCAGGGCAGTCATGCTTACACTCGAGTTGTCTGTTCACGATCTCCATCTCGCCAAGCACATAGTCCTCTCGCTGAGTGGGCAGAGCAGGCCTAGCCCTCATCCTATCCAGCTCACTCCGGGCACTTCCCAACTCTTGCTCCAATTTTGCGACTCGAGCCTTCATATAACGCATTACTGCGGCATCATTTGCCACCTGAGCTCGAGATCGAGTGGGAGCACGATGCCGAGACGAGCTGGATGAAGTAGCGGCTGCCCGCTTCTGTTCCAAAAATCATAAAAATCTCATATCAGATATCATAGACTCATCACAAAGCTTAGGCGGGTAATAGCTCATAGCCTTACAGGCGGAAACACAACAAAGACTCAAATCCATACAAGTGTGGCAAAAGCATACGCATACTCGCGATAATCATAAAGGTATAATTACAGTCCAACAAAAGGGAAGATGGCCCTAAAAGTCTACGATGTAGACTCCGACCTAGCCCTATGCGCGCGATTGGCGACCTTCGCTGACCGGCGCTCCATGGTAGTCATAAAAATTTCAGCCAGCTTCGCGGCTGGCTCGTTCACATGCTTCAGAGACACCAGCTTCCCGCCCGGCTTTCGAGGGAAATCAGACAGAGCGGCCTCGAAGTCACCCTCTATCCCATGACCTAAAAGGAGTTTGAGGGTGGTCTCTGAGCCGCGTACCGTCAAAGTGCGAGCAAAGTTCGTCATAGTCGAGGTTCCCGGGCCCAGGACGTCGGCGAAGCCATCCACAGTCGAAGGAGGTTGGCCAGACGGGAACACGTCCTTGTATACGGCGCCGAGTGTGCTCGTAGACTTGGCGAGTGCATCCTTGGCTTGGGCGGAGACGACGTCCAGGTTGCGAATGGCACGGTCGAGGGATAAATCGCCACTCGCCTGGTCTACAGGTGCAGGTGCGCCAACAACTCCTTCAAAAATCAGAAAGAACAGAAACTCTTACACAACATTCAACGGCAAAAGAAGTAGACAAAAAGTGGCAAATTCAATTCACCGCCTACGTCTCGGGTGAGGCTAGCCAAACGCTCAGCATAGTCTATCTCGCGCAAGGCAGCGGAGTTCTTGGCATCATCCAAAGCCTTCTTCGACTCAGCGCGCTGCTTGGCGAGTGCATCTTCTAGCTCTTTAACCCGGGACTCAGCCGATGCCTTGTCATCTGAATTTGATGGCAAGAAGTAACACTAAGCTAAGCAGAAGACAGGCAAAAGGAACTTCGGGTTACAAATCAAAATACACTTACGAGTGAGTTGCTCCAAACTAATGCGCAGGCTATCTCTCTCTTGCTCCATTTGGACAAAAGCTTTGCCCGATTCTACCAAGTTGAGGTAGTAGGGCTGCAAGCACACGAAGTAAGCATAAAGTTATACATAACCAGTCCCGAGTGCGGACTCGACAAAAAGACACTTACGTGTTCTGTCCAAGGCACGGGCTGCGCGGCTGATGTCCCGACGCCCGGAGCTGCGGCACTCATAGCTTTGGCCGTCTCAATAGCACTAGTTGCGGCTGCTGATTGAACGACTTCTGGAGTCACATGAGAGGCTTCCGGGTGCTCTGCAGTCGTCATCTTCTCGGATGGGGGAGTCATCGGGCGCACAGTCTCAGCACTGCGAGTGACAGAAGAAATACAATATAAGCAATACTATCAACAAGCAGAAACTTGAGTACAAAAAGTTCAGATGCATACCTGTGCTCTTCTTCCTCTTCGCTATAAAGGTTGTCAAAATTGGGACCTCCAAAAGTAGCTCCCCACCCGACTGAGGAGGAGGAGCCGAGCTCAACGGGCTCACGTCCAAAGGAGCAGCTGTGCTCGTAGGAGACGAGCCCGAGTCTCCGTCATCCCCCACATCTGATTCCTTCGCGGGTGAACTCGTGGAGGAGGACACAACTCGGGCCGCCCGACGGCGCTTGCGAGTGGGAACCTCGCTCACATCATCAGTCGTGGCGGGCTCCTTGGCATGTACTTCCTCTGCCCCTTCTTCTTCGACTTCTTCCATGGCAGATGTGGTAGCCGAAGGAAGAGGCGATTCATCTCCTTCCTTCGTTTCTACCGTTTGCACCTCCGTTTCATGAGTTGGGCCATCTTCGGGAAGAGCATGAAGGGTTGAGGCGGTCGAGTGGCCCTGCATACAAAATATAGCAGTCGAAAGTCACAAGGATGCACAACAAAATAACAAAAGCAGGAGATCATAAACTTGATAGTTCACTAACCTCTTCCAAAGGCCTATCAGGACCATAAGGAGTGACAGGGCAGTCGACGTTGCAGGGCTCGCTGGACTTCGTGCTGGTGATGGACCGCACATGCGACACCAGCTCGCTCTTCGACAGCTCCTCCTTGCTCATTCGGGTGGCGTCGAGCGCACCTTCATACTCCCACATGGGGTGGGCGCGAATGCGGAGTGGCCATACCCGCATCTTCACAAAGGTGGCAATTAAATGCACACCAGTCACGCTGCTCAGCAGCTCTCCAATCTTCGACAGCAAAGGCGCTGCTTCTGCCTTTTCTTCAGTCGACAGCGGGTGGTCCCAGGCATTCGTCCTCGCGAGTATGCCAGCAGTCGAAAATGGCGGGACTCCTTCCTGGTCGACGCGCACATAGAACCACCTCTTCCTCCACCCTTGCGCCAAGTCGACTGGCTTCAGGGCGAAGTAGCGGGTGTCGCTGCGCACCTGGATCTGGAAGCCGCCAACAGGATAGGTGCGGCCGCCTCGGTTGTTGGGCTGGACCATGAAGATCGACTTCCAGAGGGCCCAGCTGGGAAAAACTCCCAAGAAGCACTCTCACAAAACCATGAAACAGGCAATGTGCATAATGCCGTTCGGGGTGAAATCATGGATTTGCACCCCGTATGCATACATCAATCCACGAACAAAGTCGTGGAAAGGAAGCGACAAGCCCCTAGGCAGAAACTCCGCAAAACAAACACGCTCGTTAGCGTGAGGTTCGGAGAGTACCTCCTTGGGCGACGGCGCGCGGACGAACAGTTGGTCCGCGGGTGGCAGCAATCCCTCCTCGCGAAACTTGTCCAAGTGCGCCTCCTTGATGGTGGATTTCATCCAAACGCCATCGCTTTTCTTGAGGTCGACGGCGGACGCAGATGCGCCAGCCACAGTCTTCTTCCCCTTCAGAGCGGCCGCGTCGGTCGCGGGCGCGTCAGCGGCAGAAGCTTTCCTCTTTGGCGCCATGGTGGTGGTGGCTAAGGAAAATGGCAAGAGCTTGGGCGCAAGAACAATGGAGGCGAGAGGAAGACGATGAACAGGGGCGGTGCGCAGAGCAAATGGCAAAGTAAAAAACAACGGCAGCGTCGTTCCCCTATTTACCGCAAATCAAAAGCAATCACGACCATTCGTATCTTAATCGTGCGTTACGCACGCAATCTCACCGTACACGTGGCAAACGCGGAGGGCAACCGTCGCCGGCCACTCCGCCCAATATGCACGCAAAAAGAGGAGCCATCATCACGCCTCCGTAAAAAGTGGGCCAGAGTGGTCAAATCAAGTCCAAACGGCACCGTCGTTCGGTCAGCGCTGCACAATGGGCCCACCTATGTGTCACGTCCCATCCATTACAGCATAGCGCACGCCACCGTGTGTCAGGCAGCGCAGTCGCCGAAAACGTCATCCCTGACGTCATCTCAAACGCTTTGATCAGAAATACATTCGAGTCTGCCCAACACATATTGGTCACTCGACGGCCTTGTTTGATTCGGGTGTGGAAAGGCAACGTTAAAGCAAAATTGGTCACTCGACCGTTCCTTCGACTGAGGCATATTACTCCCATCGGGAGCATATTAAAAAATTCTTCAACTGGAGATATTCAAGATAAAATGATTTTGAGATTATCCTCCATTACAAGCAATACAGCATAATCTCGGGGCTACTCCCATCGGGAGCACTGTCATGCACCCGATAGAATTACGGCAAAAATTTATTCGATTAACATATGCAGGGTAAGAAGATTTTGAGATTATCCTCCATTGCAAGTAATAAAGCACAATCTCGGGGGCTACTCCCATCGGGAGCTCTGTCGCGCACCCGATTGAATAACGTCAAAGGGTCAGTCGACAAAAGAATCGACTCAGTTCATATACAAAATCATACTCGAAACATTCCCGAGTTACGTCCGTCGCAAATACCTCGGATGATGCACGCATAGTGCAAAGGTAAGACCCGCCGAACTTTCGAGCTGGGCTAAGGACCGTTCCAGCAATGTCAATCTTTATACTTTCCGTGTCAGCAGACATGATGAAAAATCCCGATGGACGCGTTGGGTAAAATTCAAAGTTATACTGCAGATCGACTCAGTAAGACCTCAGCGGCCTAGTCGAATCTGACCAGTTTGTTCCAGATTCGAGCCCGGGGACTCGAGTTTGATTGAAAGCTAGTAAGGTTTTACCCGAATGTGTAGTTAACCAGTCCCGATCCGTCGAGTGTACTGGGCCTGCTAAGCTATTATCCCTTGATCATCATAAACAAAAACCACAGTCGATGAGATACTCGACATAGCCAACATGAGCTATTCATACAGGAATTCCAATTATAAAAATACAAAATACAAAGCATATGACGTGCACTTACGAATGAGTCCATGCCCGATTCTTCGAGTCAGCCAAGTACTCGGGGGCTACTGACAAGGGTATACACCTCGGGTACCCTACCGTGAGGGTACCTGGTGCACGTGACGACTAAGGCCCAATAGCGAAAAGCCAACTCGAAGCCCAAGACAAGAGGCCCAACAAGATGGAGTACCCTCCAAGATTAGACATAGGCATGGTCGGTTTATACTTTCCTTACGTGTAAACTAGGTCGGTTACGAACTCCCGAGACCCAGCCTATTTAAAGGCTGGGAGGGGTGCCGATCTAGGGACAAGCCATACTCAAACCACCAAATCTCTAGCGAGATCGACATCTCGCCGGAGCCACCTTGTAACCGCATAATCTCACACGATCAATAACATACAAGCAGGAAGTAGGGTCTTTACCTCCACCCGAGGGCCTGAACCTGGGTAAATCTTTGCCTCTGCTTGTCAGCCGACGAAACTACCAGTACTACCACGCTCTCTCCCCATAATCTCAACCCTAGATCCTTAACCATGGGATTTGATGAGTGTACCCCTTGTCACATAGTATAGATCCTGACTAGTTTATGGTTATTGTCGGTAGGAAAAAATTTGTTTTCTGTCTACGATCCCCTACAGTGGTATCAGAGCCGATCTATGCATAGATATACCTGTACGGTTAGAACACATGTTGAATGTGGGCATCGATTCTACATTTGTTACCCTCTTGCGTGTACTTGTTTATATCGCGGCATTGTCGGATGAAGCGGCCCGGACCGACTTTACGCGTACTCTTACGCGAGACTGGTTCCACACTTGACATACGGCTTGTACCGTATATGTGGCTGGCGGGTGTCTGTATCTCCTATAATAGTTGATATATCATTTGCAATGGAGGGCCCCGAAAGGGGTGTAATAGAGACAATTGTCTTATCGATGTTGTGGTTGTGTTCGTAGGTAAGAAACGGTTCTTGTGCGAAAGCCCTAGCAGCCACGTAAAAAAATGCAAAATATAAAGTAGAAAGCGTCTAACTTTATTTTGCAGGGGCAATGTGATATGGTCAAGGTAGGTTTATTAAGTTGTTTATAAACTGTCGGCGCGAAGGAGACCATCGGCGTAGAGGAGACCATATCATGTCGCATCACATTTCATTTTAGATGTTATGTAGATTGTGTGCATCTTATATTGTGTATATATATATGTCTATATATTATTTATACGGCGGTAGTAATATAAGATGATCTCTCCCAAAATTCCGATAATAGTGTTCTCCCTCTGTCGTGCACCACCAATGAAGTTCTACGTTACGGGGTACGCCGCATTGCGGTTACACTCGTCTCTTCGTTCACATACAGTGGGTGTAAGCCACGTTGCACACGCAAATACGTCAGAGGGTGTTATGGCGCGCTTAGCATGTACAGACATGGCCTCGGAACACAAGTACCGAAAGGTTAAGCACGAGTCACATGCGGTGATGTGATCGATATACGATGTCTACCTTTGAAGTTATGCTATCTGTCTGATCGATGGGGGTAGTGTAATGGATGGGGGTTGTGTAATCACTAAGACGATGCGAGGGATACTCGTCTTGAGTGAGAGTTCTATTAGTTTTATTTTGAAAACTTAGTTTTACTTTGAAAACTTAGTTTTATTTTGAAAACTTGAACCCATATTTTATTATGAACAAAAGTCTTTATGTTTTGCAAAACCTTTGTAGATGATAACCACTTCTATAGACCTTTTAAACTTAGGTGCATTCCTGCGATTGAGAAACTTAAAAGGTGGGTCCAAACTTCATAGTTTTATACCATAGCTTGAGGATACTCTTTGTTTCAAACCTTTTAGCTCTACATGATACTAAACCCGATAGGAGATAGACCCGGAGATTCCGCTAAACAAAAGGATAATTTAGATTATCAAGTTTTGTGCGGATAATTCCATCATAGTCCAGTGTATGCTATGATCTCTGCCATAGAGAATGAACTGTGGGTGCGTGTTGACAGATCGCGAACATTTGGAATGGTCGCTGAGACTGATGATCTGTATCCACCGTAAATCAGGTTTTCTTCTCAACCAAGATGGAAGAGAACACTCGCATTAAAGGAGCGTGTGGTAGTCATACTTGATGACATTGGTCATACTTGATGACATTGAGACGCCTCGCTCAGCTCGATCACTGAATGACAGACAACGTTGCCAGATGCAAATGTTTTGTCATAGACTATGTCATGCAAGGGGAATCATTCACCTTCATGAATTCTTGATTACGTTGAAGAATCAAGAAGATGAAACGAATCACCGGAAGTCATCAATGATGATGGTATATATATATGATATACAAGTTATGTATGTTTTACCTAAACAAGTACTTGTTGTAGTGACTAAGATTTGATACTAGTCATGTTTTATGAAAACAAGATTTTCTGCTTGAGTAGCTTGGAAGGATGAAGAGACAATGAGTATGTTGATAATGGCAGGCAATATGTTGTGAATATGTTGTGATGGCCATAGACACTCTCTCTGCATCTACCATTTAGATTAAATTTGATTTGAATAAATTCCATGAGATCGCTTGTTAGCATGATCATTATAAGTGTGTCTTTCCTCTAGCGAGACAATTATTCATATTTGTTAGTGACAAATCGTTGTCCTACATTTATGAGTGATATCTTTAATGATCATACACCGATTATGAATGGAATGTTGTTATTTGAATCTAGATGGTAGTAGCTCTCACATTTATAACATTAATGCCAAAGATACAAACTTATAATGACACCATATTATTATGGCACTAACGTTTTGAGTTATATGCATTGAGAAGCTCCATTCACATGGATCTCCAAGTCCTTAGATTTGATCTTTTGACACTTGCAAGATAACTAAGACACCGTTTCGGAAAACGGGCATTTAACTTATTGAGAATCAAACATATCGATGTGTGTGAATCAATGAAGTACTTCAACGTGTAGTGGAAATCATTATTTTGTAAACTTCACTAATGATTTGAGTAGATATGGGCATATCCACTTAATGAAATGCTGGTCTGAAAAGTTTGATAAGATCAACAAGTTCGGAGTGAAGTAAGAGAGATAAACTTAAACAAGAAAATCAAATTCCTGCGATACAGATCGAGGAAACAAGGATTCGAGTTATGAGTTTGGCATATCATTGGAAGACTTGTGAAAAGAGTTCCACAAATTACGCCGTATGGAACACCACAATGTTATGGTGTGTTAGAACGTCGTAATCACACGCTATTGGATTGTGTGTGATCAATAAAATCTCTTATTGAATTTGTGTGATCATTAGAGTCGTATGGTAGGAACAAAACATTCACTTTAGATAATAGGGAAACCATCTAAATCCATGGAGACAATACCATATGAGTTATGGCATGGCTTTTAGCCTAGATTGTTGTTTTGATATTTTAGTGTTTTGATATGATCAAACCTAAAACGAATAAATTCATCTTTGTAGTTGATGCATGTAAAATGCATACATGAACTTTGCATTGTATTACTTATATTTCAATCATATTTGCATCATATAAGGGTTATATCATTGTTTTATATTGATTTTGGGAATATTTCATAGTTTCCCTATTTTTCTGGAATTAACCCTGCACAGGCAGAAAACCCTATTTTCTATATTTTGATGTTTCAGGGACCCAAACGACGTCCAAATGACCTGGAAATTTACGAGCATCAGTTTTTGGAAGGAACGAAGCGTGGGAGCGAAGGAAGCGAACAAACGGAGGCCCGAGGGCCAAGATAGGGTGGCCCACGCGGCCAGATTCCTTGGCCGCGTGGGACCCACCATATTGGGGCTCGAGGCTCCGTTGTCGTCGATCTTTTCTCCCGAGCCTCCGTCTTGACCTAAAAACGACTATAAAAATAGTCCCCCGATGGCTTTCGGAAGGGAGCGCCGCAGAAACACAAAACCACGAAACAGAAGACCTGGAGCTGCAGATTGGAGGGGGAAAACTCCGACTACTTATGGAGATCCCTAGTTCACATAGAAGTCGCCATACTCATCGTGTCCGCCACGTCCCGCCATACAAGGTGTATGCGAAGTTGAGTCACCGACCCTAGCCTGTCCTTTGCTCATGCTAGTATAGGACCCTGCCCATATGACACTTTCCATCAACACTTAACCCAGCCCGTCGGAATCTAAGTGTGAGGACTCATAGTTTTGCCCGGCGGTGTATAGGGGACATCCTTCTATCCACCACATGTGCGAGGACCATCCTTCTCCACATGTGCGAGGACCCGGGTCAGGGGGTAGGTCACCGAACCATCCCCTCATGCATAACGGAGTCATCTCCGTCGATGCGGCATCCCATACTAATATGAGCAAATTATATGACTACGCCCTTGCCCATATGTGGGTAAATGTGGTCGCACAGGTTATCGGCTGTCGTCATAGTACAAAGACACAATGTGCATTTTTCATAAACATCACCATACTCCATTTCTTCACTTCCACACCGACATCTCGGCATTCCATATCCACACAAGTATTTTCAAAGGAGTTTTGAGTAAACAATATTTTTCCCATCCTATAGTTTGAAAAGGGATTTCCATCTAGTATCTCCATATAGGTGTCAAAATAATATACTTGTATTTTAAAAACAAAAGGGTTTTCAAAATCATAGCTTTAGTGGCAAACACCACAGAAATCACTTATGTTCTTTATAAGTAAAACATGTGAATCAAAATAGATGTATATAGATGCAAGCTCAGAGAATAGCTTGCCTGAATTCAGCATAATGTTCCTGGCCTTCTTCTCACTGATCAAGAAATAAACACCCATCCTTCTTCCATAAATCATCTCCAAATACCACTCCGGTAGCGTTTATGTCTAGCGTCGCAAACATGAAAATAAAACAACACTCAATAAGCAAACCAAAGCACAAGTGGTATACAAACAAAGAATCATACCAAAACATAGTACTAATTTAATCAAGCAATAAACTAAAATCTACTCCAAGAACACTTCAGGGAAAACTGCCTTAATAACAAGCCTAGCACAACTTATTTACTAAAGCTATAGCAACAACATTAAAAGATACGAGTTATCCTAAAGCAAACACTTAACAACAACCACCACACTTAGTTAGATGCTAACAAGTAATTAATCCAATCAAGCAAAGCAACACATAACCACATGTTTAACTCTATGCTAACAAAACAATTAACTTAACAAGCTGAATCACCCGGACAAATTCACAAGGCATTATACTAGCAAGAGTATAACACCATACACATGCCAAAACAAAAGGGCACAAAGACATTCTCAGTTAGAGGTAATTGACAAACATTTTTCCCTAATCAGGAAATACTTCAGACAAAAGTCAAGTCCCCTTTTAGGGATTACTTTTAACTTGCAAGGCTGATATTTATTAACAAACTTAATCAACCAGTAGCTTAGAATTTTAGTTGAAAGTGTTTACTCATCTTTATAAAAATTATCAAACAACCCAAGCATCATTAGGCAATGGTTAAAGCTTTCAAACACCACTTAACAACACATGCTTAGCTCTAAACAAGTTTAATTCTAACCACTAACAGTACTAACATATTACAACCTGCTAAACAATAATAACATGCAAGCAACAGTACCACAACAATCATTAACCAGCAAGGCATACATTTTAATCACACACAATATTCTCACATCAAAACAAACAAGCTTAACAAATTCCTAATTATTAGGAGAAAGCTATATAGGGAATAAAACCCTAACAAATACATGACTCACAAATAGCTCTCCTAACATGCTAGTAAAAATAAGGAAACATGTCACAACAGTGGATTACCACCCTACACATGCTAGGAAACATATTTATAACAATAAAGTTATAACACAACAATTAATAAAGGTCTAATAAAAATAGGCAGAAAAGGAGTAAACCTTATAATTAGCACCACAGTCAATCAGTGACTCCTAAATTCAAACCAAGCTAGGGATATGTTCTCCTACACATATAGAAGACAAGCCAATTAGATTTACTCCAAAAATCATTTCACAAAAATCTACAAAAATCACCAAAGAGCCACTGGTGGTTTTATTAAAAAGAATAGAACTTTTGTTTTGGACTTCCTTTGCATATAAGACCAACAGATCTGGAAAGGTATCACTTCAGGCTTTCCATAGAATTTTAGTTTGCAAATTTTGGAGTTATAAAACTCTAGATATTAAATATTTAGTGAAAAAGATACTTTTTACAATATTTAATCTAGACCACAGTTAAAAATGTATTTTTGCAAGACACCAGTTCTGGATGTTTAACAAAACACATGAGAACACTACAAAATTTAAATCACTCAAATTGCAAGCACACATCAACCACAAATGAATTAAAGCTTCACTGTAAATTAAACAGGAAAAAAAACATATATTAGATCTATTGGAAAAAAAAAACACGGATGGGCCAGATCTAGCCCAGATCTGGCCGTGCGGCGCAGATCACGGCCCAGCCAGCGGCCCACGCACGAACGAAGAGGTACGGGCCTTCTTCTTCTTCCTCGACACGCACCGCGGTGCGAGGAGACGAGCTGGAGCTTCAGGCGAGGACGGCGCCGGCGACTCCGGGGTTTCTAGAAGGAAGGGTGATGTCCATTAGCTAGAGCAGAAGAAGGGGATCACGGGGTGCAAAAATGGCAAAGAAAGGTGGACGGAACTGCTCGCGAGGTTCCTGGAAAGGTGGCGGCCGGAGCTTCGGCTGTGGTCGGAGAAGAACGGACGGTGCGGTCGATTTGCGGATCCCCTCTTCGATTCCTTTGGCGGAGAAGGAGAAGAGAACGCGGCGAAGATGATGGTGCTTGTCGATCTGCTCGGGGAGCCCTGGAACGGCGGCGATGCGCGACGGCGGCTCGGCTAGGGTTCAGCCATGGCAGAGCAAACGAGAGGGAGAGAGGGAGCTGTT
This sequence comes from Poa pratensis, assembly GCA_947311845.1. Taxonomy (NCBI): domain Eukaryota; kingdom Viridiplantae; phylum Streptophyta; class Magnoliopsida; order Poales; family Poaceae; genus Poa; species Poa pratensis. The sequence goes on along the minus strand of CAMZMU010000109.1, from coordinate 6,012,407 downwards.
GAGCGAGTGAATGAGGGAGGGGGAGTAGAGGAGCGCTTCTTGGGGATCTTATCCTCCTCGCAGGGCAGCGGAGAGGGGGGGGTCTGGTGCGTGCGACGTGCGGGAGCGAGGACGAGGAGCACGGCGGCACTGGCGCCATGCCGTGCTGCGGCTACAGGAACACGATGTAACTTTTGCAGAAAACCCCCTAGACTTCCCTAAAATTCCTCTGTTTCATTTTCTTTTAAAACCAGAATCATTTTAGGGATTTAATTGAGGCATTTAAACATTTTAGAAAAATCTGGAAATAATCATGTAGCCTCCCCACATCATGTAGAAGCTCCACAAAAATTGGTGTTGCAAAATAAAAATGTTTTGAACAACTTTTGTTCATGGGTTTAAATATGGCATTTTTGGAAAAACCAATTTGACAAATTGAATTATCTTTGTAATTGGAGATCAGATATTTTGAGGAGAGAGTAATATGATAATGAGATGGTTATCATCTCCTTCCTGGATTTCATAAGATAAAATAATTGTTATAATAAAATAGAGAAATAGGTAGAGAGGGAATTTAAATAAGATCATTTCTTTTAATCAAGATTTTATTTTGAGGTGTGAGTAATCATAGAGGTCTTGTTTTATTTTCAAGTCACATTCCAAATTTGTGATCAGTGGGTTTTCAACTTAACATTCAAGTACATTGGTGTAATTATTCACCCAAGCAAACAATAAAATGAGAATTAACAATCAATACAATCATAAGTCCAACAAGCAAACAATCACAACAAGATCAACATCACATCCAAGATCACACAAATCAAACCATAAGAATTAATCATACCACCATTTACATACTTAACAATACTATCTTATAAAAATGATCACACTTAATTATGACAAGATGATGTTTAAAACTATCTCAACTCCACCTTGGTATTTTTAAAAAGGGTTTTGAGCAAGACAAAATATGTGGGGTAATATATTTCCCACTTGTGTTCTTTTTAAAATGAAGTGATAATCAAAGTTTATAAAATGGGAGTTGCAAACAAATGCAAAATATCAAGGTTAAAAGATAGATAGGAGATAGCATATAGATCTCCACATTTTTGGGAACACATAGTTCTGGAAATACTTTTACTTTCTCAAATAATGGGTATTAGTTTTGGGTGTTGCTAAACCAAGTATCATTGAAATGGACTTTGGCCAAACTAAGATTAGAAAAGTATTATGGATTGTTACATCTTGTCATGACATGATCACCCAAGTTTAAATATATTTTTATCTTGGTTGAGTTCTCAGTTTAATATTTAGTGGTCAAACAACTTCAACATCTAGTCACACAAGGTCAAACATAGCAATGGGAAGGAATCCACACCCATTAGTGAAAACATTTCAAAAAAAGTTTTTGTTGGTTCTGAATTTTGGGTCTGGTAAAACTAAGTTTTTCTTAGTTCCAAAATTTGGGATGTTACAGTCAAGCACATTACTCATATTTGCTTTCACTTTCAACTTAACCATTAAAGATGCTATGATAGGGGTAATGAGAGCTTGACACCAATGAATACCACATTGCAATCATTAACTTAAGTAGAAGCATTTGGAAGCTAGATGAGACTTTTGCATGTTTTACCTCTACTTATTTATCTATCTTTCCAAAGTGTCCACCTTTTATATTCAGATTTCATAAGAGTACTCTATGACCATTATAGGATGTTTTTACTTTTCATTATGCATACATTTGGTCCATAGTACTTTCTTCTATGTTACACTTTGTGAATTATCATTGAACATCCTTACATTGAATATTTGATATCACTTTATAATCCATCTTGTATATTGCTACTCCTTTGAAGAATGAATCATTTGACTCTATGTAGCAATAGTAATCATCCTTGATATCCATTGATAGTATTAAAATGCAAAGTCCATGTTAGTTTTATCACCTTCATACTCGAGGACGAGTATAGGTTAAGCTTGGGGATGTTGATGCATGTAAAATGCATACATGAACTTTGCATTGTATTACTTATATTTCAATCATATTTGCATCATATAAGGGTTATATCATTGTTTTATTTTGATTTTGGGAATATTTCATGGTTTCCCTATTTTTCTGGAATTAACCCTGCACAGGCAGAAAACCCTATTTTCTATATTTTGATGTTTCAGGGACCCAAACGACGTCCAAATGACCTGGAAATTTACGAGCATCAGTTTTTGGAAGGAACGAAGCGTGGGAGCGAAGGAAGCGAACAAACGGAGGACCGAGGGCCAAGATAGGGTGGCCCACTCGGCCAGATTCCTTGGCCACGTGAGACCCACTATCTTGGGCCTCGAGGCTCCGTTGCCGTCGATCTTTTTTCCCGAGCCTCCGTCTTGACCTAAAAACGACTATAAAAATAGTCCCCCGACGGCTTTCGGAAGGGAGCGCCGCAGAAACACAAAACCACGAAACAGAAGATCTGGAGCTGCAGATTGAGGGGGAAACTCCGGTGGGGCGCTGCCGGGGTGGTCTCCATCTTCTCCAACATCTCCACCATCATCACCATGATGAAGGGGGAGTAGTCCACCCCTTGGACTTTGGGTTTGTGGTGGTAACTTGATCCAATCTCTCTATGTATGATCATTGTTGAAGTCCATATGATGTGCCTTGCATGATTATGGAACTATCTTTGTAATTCCTATGGTGGATATTGTGGTATGAGATGATATTATGTTATGCATTTACCGTCATGTTGGGATTTTATGGTTTGTCATACTTTGGAATACATATATGTTACATGCAATGGATCTATCTATTCTTAATGCCTTGTTTATCCGCGCTAACGGGCTGGTTGCCAACCATCTCGGTGGGTAGATGAGAGGGATGTGGATGCACGTACATTAATAAATCATTGCACTAGTTCTTAGAATATGTTTTCCTTTAAGAGTATGATGTATGTGGGTAGAGAGTGGCCTAGTGACAGAAGGCATAGGCATTAAGTGACAGTAATGTCGCCCAACATTCTTTATCCGGGGGTAAAAAGGAAGAAGTATGATGTGGGAGTGACAACAAACCACGCTAGCCTTACGAGGGTGACCCTAGCAACACAAATGATTATTTTCTTTCAACTATGTGTTTTAGGACATGTAGCCGTCATAGAAGTTTACCATTAAATCATGACAATTGTGTGTACTTTTTATCTATAACATGATAATCACCATAGATGGGAGAGAGAGGATTAAGTGAACCCATGAACCCATGTCCATTGTTCCTATCAGAGAAAACCTTTGTCTTGTTCTCTTGCATTGAAGAGGATTGGGACACTTTTACATTCTTGTTTTGTTACATTAAACTTCTATCCATTAAATCAACCATCTTGTTCTTTAAACTTGTTTAGTGCATAATCAACTAAAACTTGTGACACTTTGGTTGTAGGAATAGATAGCTTTTCCTTCTTGCTCCTGCGGATCGATACCCTACTTCCACATTGAGAGGTGCTACAGTGATCCCCTGCTCTTGGGGGTTATCAGTAGTGTATCTAAGAAATCAGTTGGATACATGTCTCACGACAGAGGCAAAATCGTTGCCGAAATATACCTTGCTGAAGAAATAGTTTCTTGTCCAAGGGTATAAGTGGGAAAGAAAGTAGAGTGATACGTCTCCAACGTATCCATAATTTCTGCTGTTCCATGCTTATATTATACCATTTGCTACATGTTTTATATACACTTCGTATCACTTTTATGCATTTTCTGGGACTAACCTATTAACAAGATGCCACAGTGCCAGTTCCCTGTTTTCTGCTGTTTTTGGTTTCAGAAAGTTACTTCTGGAAATATTCTCGGAATTGCACGAAACAAAAGGCCAGGTCCCTATTTTTCCAGCACGTACACGGAGTCCGAAGGAGAGACGAAAAGAGCCACGAGGTGGCCAAACCACACCAGGCGCGGCAGTGGGCCCAGCCGCGCCCCAGGTGGTTTGGGCCCCTCGGGGGTCCGCCGACATCGCCCCTTCGCCTATTTATTCCCCGAGACGCGAAAACCCTAAAACACCGAGCCTTTCATCCAGAACATATTCGCTGCCGCCGCCGTCGTCAACCCTAACTCGGGGGGTTTCTGAAGCTCTTCCCGGCACCCTGCCGGAGAGGGGAATCATCACCGGAGGGCTCTACATCGCCATGCCCGCCTCCGGAGTGATGCGTGAGTAGTTCATCCTTGGACTATGGGTCCATAGCAGTAGCTAGATGGTTGTCTTCTCCACTTGTGCCATCATGTTTAGATCTTGTGAGCTGCCTATCATGATCAAGATCATCTTATTGTAATGCTACATGTTGTGTTTGCTGGGATCTGACTTATATTGATACCTATGTGGAGCTGAATATTATATTATCATGTCTATGTCATTTGTGATCTTGCATGCTCTCCGTTACTTGTTGAAGCCTTGGCCACGTGAATACTTGTAACTCCAAGAGGGGGTATTTATGCATGATAGTTGGGTTCAACCTCTATTTAACCTGGGATAGTGACAGCAAGTTCTAAGGTTGTAGATGTGTTGTTGCCACTAGGGGTAAAACAGCAATGCTTTATTCAAGGATGAATGTATTGTTTACATTACGCACATTACTTAATGCAATTGTCTGTTGCTTGCAACTTAATACTGGAAGGGGTACGGATGTTAACCGGAAAGTGGACTATTTAGGCATAGATGCATGCTGGATAGCGGTCTATGTACTTTGTCGTAATGCCCAAATGAATCTCATAGTAGACACCACAGCTCACACATGCATGTTATATGCACTTATCAATTGTCAATTGCCCAGCTGTAATTTGTTTACCCAGCATGTTAGTTATCTTATTGGAGAGACACCACTAGTGAACTGTGGACCCCGGTCCATTCTTTTACATCTGAAATACAATCTACTGCAATCATTGTTCTCTACTGTTTTATGCAAACAAACATCATTTTCCATTCGATACGTTTAACCCTTTGTTTTCAGCAAGCCGGTGAGATTGACAACCTCACTGTTAAGTTGGGGCAAAGTAATTTGGTTGTGTTGTGCAGGTTCCACGTTGGCACCGGAATCCCTGGTGTTGCGCCGCACTACACTCCTTCACCAACACCTTCGAAGCAAACCTCGTTTTCCTACTGGATTCGATTAAACCTTGGTTTCATACTGAGGGAAAACTTACTGCTGCACTCATCATACCTTCCTCTTGGGGTTCCCAACTGACGTGTGACGTACAAGCATTGTTTCTGGCACTATTAACTAGAGCCACCAACACGTTTTCTGGCGCCGTTGCCGGGGAAAACCGAATTGCTTCTGCAAGGGGAGTCTCTCACACCCAATCTTTTACTTTGTTATTTGTCTTGCTTAGTTTATTTTTATTTAGTCTTGTTTGCTCTCTTTATCAAAAACACAAAAAAATTAGTTCCTTTTTATTTCGAATTACTATTATGACTAGTTGTTTTCAATGTCTTATCTCTATGAAACTGGGTCTCGTTATAAGAATTACCGCTTCTCTCCAAAAGGAAAACATCTATGGGAACAAATAAGAAGATTGAATGGTTTTGCTAAGAACTTGTGTTCTACATATGATGAATCCTACTGCTTTAATGAATCTCTTTGCTATAGAAGGCACAAACATCTCCCTTTCCAATGTGAGTATACTGATAATGAAACCTTGGCTGCCTATGCTAAAGGAAACTATGATTTTGGTAATCTTGAACAAATTGAAGAGTTTATTGTTTTTAAGGGTGCCCTTGAAATTAGTTCTTATCTTGAACATAAAACTGATGCCCCTTATAAATCTGAATGTATTGCCATACTTAAATATTGTTGTGATACCTACAAGGATAATAATTCTTACATTACTGAACATCTTGAGAGGATGTTTCCTCAAAAAGATGAAACTTGTGCCTTGCAGGAACCTGAGGAAGAGGAAATTGCTGAAACTGTGATCTCATTGGATGAAAAAGAGGAGGAGAGTGAAGAACAAAAGGAGGATCTACCTTCTAATGACAGTAACTCTTCAACTCTTACACTATTTAATTGCCCTCCATGCCTACCTAAGGAGGAAGAGTGTTATATTGTTGAATGCCATGATTCTTTTGAAATATCTCCTTTTGATAAATTTTACGTAACAAGCTCCTTGACTCAAGAAAACGAAATTTCAGAAATAAAACAATGGCTCCCTAATGCTATATATGATAATGCTCTTGATGATGGTCCTATATTGCCTAATGATATTTATTATACTACTATTGTCAAAAGTGGGTTTAATGACCCCACTGTTTTTGAACTTAATAAAAATTATGTGTTTGTAGATCATGAAAAGCATGCTTTATGTGATAGTTATATAGTTGAGTTTGTTCATGATGCTACTGAAAGTTATTATGAGAGAGGAAAATATGGTTGTAAAAGTTTTCAAGTCACTAAAACACCTCTCTTTATGTTGAAAGTTTTGAAGTTGTACTTGTTTCATCTTTCTATGCTAGTTGCTTTATGCTTCAATAATTTATTTTGTTACAAGGTTCCCTTGCATAGAAAGTGGGTTAGACTTAAATGCGTTTGATATTTGCCTCTTGATGCTCTCTTTTGTTTTTCAAGTTCTATTCCTATGAGAGCATCATTAAAATCTTTTAGCCTAGCTAAAGGCATTAAAGAAAGCGCTTTAGGGAGGCAACCCTTTATCTTTTATTTTTAGTTTTTCTCAAGGAGTTTTGTTACTTCTGTAGCAACTCCTTTGTATCTTTATTTTATCGCAATGTTGTGCCAAGTAAAGTTCTATATTGAAAGTTGATGCAAGATTTGGATTTCTGCGCAGTGACAGATTTTTAGCTGTCACGGATTTGAGCTTATCTCCCTGTAGAAAATTCAAAAAATTCTGAGAAAAATCACGCATATTCCTGAGATATGTACGCAACTTTCATTATTTTAGGCCAGATCCATCTGAGCAACTTAAGTGCCTCGAAAAAATTCGTCATTCCAGACTGTTCTGTTTTTGACAGATTCTGCCTTTTGTTTTGCATTCGCTCTTTTACTGTGTTTGTGTGGATTTCTTTGCTCCACAAAGCATTGGTGGCTGTAGCTAATGTCCAGAAGCTTTGGGATTGATTGTATCATTACAGAATATGAGAATTTTTGATTATGCACTAACCCTCTAATGAGAACTGTCTTGAGTTTGGTGTGAAGGAAGTTTTCAAGGATCAAGCGAGAAGGGTGATATTATGTGATCAAGAAGAGTGAAAAGCCTAAGCTTGGGGATGCCCCCGTGGTTCATCCCAACCATATTCAGAGAGACTCAAGCGTCTAAGCTTGGGGATGCCCAAGGCATCCCCTTCTTCATCAACAAACTTATCAGGTCATCTCTAGTGAAACTATATTTTAATTCTTTCACATCTTATGCGCTTTACTTGGAGCGTCTGTGTGTTTTTATTTTTGTTTTTGTTTGAATAAATTCGGATCCTAGCAATCCTTGTGTGGGAGAGAGACACGCTCCGCTTTTTCATGTGAATACTCATGTTCTTCACTTATATTTGTTGAGTATTCTTAACTAGCTACTGCAGTGCTTTTAGCTCCTGTTTTTCATGCATCTCTTCGAGCTGTTAGCACTTGTTTATAAATACTCTCTTGCTGCATTATATTATCATTTGGAGAGTTTATGTTTAAATAAATTATTGGTGTTTGTTTGGAAGAAAGAAAATGCTACATGTAGTAGTTGGTATTGGAAAAGACATATGCATTCTTGTAGATCATTGTCTTGTTTTGATTTGATGCTTTGCAATTGTTTTGAGCTCTCAAGTAGATCATGTTTAAGCTCTTGCATCATGTAGTTAAAGCCTAGTAGTGGAGAACTACCGTAGAGCTTGTTGAGACTTGGGATGCATATTTGTTCTCTCTAAGGTCTAGATATTTTCTGGTAAAATGTTTGAGCAACAAGGAAGACAGTGTAGAGTCTTATAATACTTGCAATATGTTTTTATGTGATTCTTGCTGTACCGGTTTATACTTGTGTTTGCTTCAAACAACCTTGCTAGCCTAAACTCTGTACTGAGAGGGAATGCTTCTCGTGCATCCAAAACTTGAGCCAAAACCCATGCCATTTGTGTCCACCATACCTACCTACTATGTGGTATTTCCTGCCATTCCAAGTAAATATTTCATGTGCTACCTTTAAACTATTCAAAACTTTATTACTCCTTATTTGTGTCAATGTTTTATAGCTCATGAGGAAGTATGTGGTGTTTTATCTTTCAATCTTGTCATTTACTTCTGACAGACTTTCACCTGGACTAGTGGCATATACATCCGCTTATCCAATAATTTGCAAAAAGAGCTGGCAACGGGGTGCCCAGCCCCAATTAATTACAACTTTCATTAATAATTCTCTTCACATGTTTTGCCCTGATTTATCAGTAAGCAACTTAATTTTGCAATAGACACTCCTCCATGGTATGTGAATGTTGGAAGGCACCCGAGGATTCGGTTAGCCATGGCTTGTGTAAGCAAAAGGTTGGGAGGAGTGTCATCTATAAAGAAACTAAAATACATGTGTAAACAAAAGAGAAGAGGGATGATCTACCTTGCTGGTAGAGATAACGTCCTTCATGGGAGCCGCTCTTTGAAAGTCTGGTTGACAAGGGGGTTAGAGTGCCCACTACCATTCGTTGACAACAACAAACACCTCTCAAATACTTATTTTGTGCTCTCTATATGCTTTCGAAAACTTAAAAAGCTCTAGCACATGATTTAATCCCTGCTTCCCTCTGCGAAGGGCCTATCTTTTACTTTATGTTGAGTCAGTTTACCTACTCCTTTCTATCTTAGAAGCAAACACTTGTGTCAACTTTGTGTGCATTGATTCTTACATATTTACTTATTGCACTTGTTATATTGCTTTATGTTGACAACTATCCATGAGATATACATGTTACAAGTTGAAAGCAAATGCTGAAACTTAATCATCCTTTGTGTTGCTTCAATGCCTTTTACTTTGAATCTATTGCTTTATGAGTTACCTCTTATGCAAAACTTTTTGATGCTTGTCTTGAAAGTACTATTCATGAAAAGTTTTTGCTTATATGATTCATTGTTTACTCTTTATCTATTTGTTAGCAAACTATAGATCATTGCTTTGAGTCACTTCATTCATGACATGAGCCTTGCAATATATTGATCAAGATTGTGTGAAAGCATGTCTCCTCAGAAATTATTTGTTGTTATCGTTTTACCTACTCGAGGACGAGTAGAACTAAGCTTGGGGATGCTTGATACGTCTCCAACGTATCCATAATTTCTGCTGTTCCATGCTTATATTATACCATTTGCTACATGTTTTATATACACTTCGTATCACTTTTATGCATTTTCTGGGACTAACCTATTAACAAGATGCCACAGTGCCAGTTCCCTGTTTTCTGCTGTTTTTGGTTTCAGAAAGTTACTTCTGGAAATATTCTCGGAATTGCACGAAACAAAAGGCCAGTCCCTATTTTTCCAGCACGTACACGGAGTCCGAAGGAGAGACGAAGAGCCACGAGGTGGCCAAACCACCAGGCGCGGCAGTGGGCCCAGCCGCGCCCCGGTGGTTTGGGCCCCTCGGGGGTCCGCCGACATCGCCCCTTCGCCTATTTATTCCCCGAGACGCGAAAACCCTAAAACACCGAGCCTTTCATCCAGAACATATTCGCTGCCGCCGCCGTCGTCAACCCTAACTCGGGGGGTTCTGAAGCTCTTCCCGGCACCCTGCCGGAGAGGGGAATCATCACCGGAGGGCTCTACATCGCCATGCCCGCCTCCGGAGTGATGCGTGAGTAGTTCATCCTTGGACTATGGGTCCATAGCAGTAGCTAGATGGTTGTCTTCTCCACTTGTGCCATCATGTTTAGATCTTGTGAGCTGCCTATCATGATCAAGATCATCTTATTGTAATGCTACATGTTGTGTTTGCTGGGATCTGACTTATATTGATACCTATGTGGAGCTGAATATTATATTATCATGTCTATGTCATTTGTGATCTTGCATGCTCTCCGTTACTTGTTGAAGCCTTGGCCACGTGAATACTTGTAACTCCAAGAGGGGGTATTTATGCATGATAGTTGGGTTCAACCTCTATTTAACCTGGGATAGTGACAGCAAGTTCTAAGGTTGTAGATGTGTTGTTGCCACTAGGGGTAAAACAGCAATGCTTTATTCAAGGATGAATGTATTGTTTACATTACGCACATTACTTAATGCAATTGTCTGTTGCTTGCAACTTAATACTGGAAGGGGTACGGATGTTAACCGGAAAGTGGACTATTTAGGCATAGATGCATGCTGGATAGCGGTCTATGTACTTTGTCGTAATGCCCAAATGAATCTCATAGTAGACACCACAGCTCACACATGCATGTTATATGCACTTATCAATTGTCAATTGCCCAGCTGTAATTTGTTTACCCAGCATGTTAGTTATCTTATTGGAGAGACACCACTAGTGAACTGTGGACCCCGGTCCATTCTTTTACATCTGAAATACAATCTACTGCAATCATTGTTCTCTACTGTTTTATGCAAACAAACATCATTTTCCATTCGATACGTTTAACCCTTTGTTTTCAGCAAGCCGGTGAGATTGACAACCTCACTGTTAAGTTGGGGCAAAGTAATTTGGTTGTGTTGTGCAGGTTCCACGTTGGCACCGGAATCCCTGGTGTTGCGCCGCACTACACTCCTTCACCAACACCTTCGAAGCAAACCTCGTTTTCCTACTGGATTGATTAAACCTTGGTTTCATACTGAGGGAAAACTTACTGCTGCACTCATCATACCTTCCTCTTGGGGTTCCCAACTGACGTGTGACGTACAAGCATTGTTTCTGGCACTATTAACTTAGAGCCACCATAGAGCAAGACGGAGTTAATGAACTTCCTCTCCAGGCATCAGAGTGGCGCAACGGAAACCGTTCTGGTACCGTCCTCCACAACTGGAAGGAAGCTGATGATAACGATCATGATGCTCTGAGCTCATACTAAGATCGTAGGTGCATGAGAATGTGTTCCGCACTGTGTGGTACGACAATCTTGTTATGAACGTCATGTTGATGGAACATGATAAACCTACGAACTACGAAGAAGTGATGGTGAATCTAAGTCCGAGAAATGGCTATGAGCCATATATAATCCGAGATAAAATCCATACACGATTACCAAGTAAAGACTTGGGTAAATCATCTTGATGGGCTCCAAGCCGTTGAGAGTAAATGGAATTTTATGACAAAATAGACACTGCGGAAAGGCAACCGTTATTAGGATCGATTTGTCGTAAAACAGTTTCAACAAATTCAAAAGTTGACCACAACGAGAATTTGTCTCAAGTGGCGATGCCTAATTAAGTTTATTTAGGATTGTTTTAGCAATTACTATAATTTCGAATTGAGAAATTGATAGATGGATAAAGAAGCCATGTTTCTTAATGGTAGCATTAAGAAAAGAGTTGTAACTAGTACAATGAGATGGTTTGTTGATCCTAAGGATGCTAGCACGTATGCGAAATTCAGTTGTCCATTCATGGGCTGAAGTAAGCATATCGGAGCTGGAATCTTCACTTTGATAATGTGATCAAAGGATTTTTGAGTCGTCCAAAATAGTTGAAGAAACCTGCATTTATAAAGAATTGAGTGGGAGCTAAGTAGCTTTTCTTGATCTTATATGTGAATGGCATATTTGAGTGGGAGCTAAAAGGAAATTCCCTTGTCTTATATGCGGAAGGCATATTTGAGTGGAGCTAGGTGTCATTCCAAATTTTATATGTAACGACATATTGAGAATGATACAGATCCTCTGGTAAAGTATAAATGATTATTTAAGTGATTAAATTTTCTATGAGTGAAGTTAAGAGTATTAGGCTTTAAATCTATGATTCGTATAGATCATAAGGGGCTTAATAACATTAGGTCAGAATATTTTTTCTAGGTTAAAATTCTGAAATGTTTCAGAATAGAACAAGCGAAGAAAGGTTCTTACTTGTATGACTAGGTAAAATAATGAGATTATCTTAGCATTTCAGCGATAGTTATTGAAAGAACTGGATGTCCGACATCCGTTCTAGAGTGATCCCAGGATGGATCAATGAACAAATGTTAAGTATTTCCTTCAGTGTCTACATAGAACTGAAGATATGTTTCTTGTATGGGTGAGAGTGAAGAGACAACTTGCCGTAAAAGGGTTACGATGATGCAAGTTATGACACTGACCCATACGGCTAGAAATCTCATACAGGAGAAGTCCTTTGTTTTGAAGAAAGGGTTAGATTGCGAAGTTGCATATGAATGTACTATTGTAGAAGGGTTAACTTGCGAAGTTGCATATGAATGCACTATCGTAGAAGGGTTAGCTTGCGAAATTGCATATGAATGCACTGTCGCATGATCTACATAGGTACAGAAATATATGGCTATTTCGGAAGTAGCAAGTATGATTGGACTGAGCAGTTTTTCTGAGCATGCATGGTTTCCCTTAATAGATCTCTTAGACTTTTAAGGCTCATGCTGTGCGAAATTTTGAGTCTCACTCCATCGACAATCATATATTTCACCGTTATCATATGATACGGGATGATGTCAAACTAGGTGACATAGAAGTGTTGCAAAGCACATACAGATCTAGATCTGTTGACTTGCTTCCTCTTCCACGAGACGAGCATGCACCAATATTGCTATAGGTGTTAAGCTTTTACCAAGTTGTAAACTAGATTGAATTGTACTCTAGTGCAAGTGGGAGACTGAAGGAGATATGCCCTAGAGGCAATTAATAAAGTGATTTTATTTGTCATATCTCAATTGTTCATAATACGTTTTAATACCATGCTATAACTGTATTACGCGGAAACATTAATACACGTGTGGTATGAAAACAACCAGTTCCCTAGTAGCCTCTATTTAACTAGTTCGTTGGGTAACAGATGATCAAGGTTTCCTGATCATGGACAATGGCATCGGTTAACAATGGAGTCATATCATTAGTGAATGATTTGATGGACATACCCAAAAGATAGAAACGTAGTATTCATACCTTCGACTGTGAGATCATATCAAATCTCTGCTTCTGAAAGATACGGCTGATCGCATCAAACGACATGACTTATATAGCGTGACAATAAAGGTGACACTTTTGGGTATCGGAAGGAAGTAGTAGAAGCGAGTGATTAAGAGCGGGAATTGCCAGTCCACATAGCAGGATAGATACTCTGGGTCCACTCGGTGAGATTACATCAATGAGCTTGCAAGCATGTGACTAGGTCACGGGGATGTAATGTCACAGACGAGTAAAGATAGATTTGTCAATGGCGAGGTCATGCTCGGTAATCGTGATACCAGAGAACGACGCTCGGACAATCTAAGTATCGCTAGGCAAGAGGATGTGACTGGACGTCTAAAGGTTCAAATGATAGAAGACATTCGTGGACACACAGGGGCTATCATGGATATCCAGATCCCGTTGTTAGTCATTGATCGGAGAGGATGTCTCGATCATGTCTGGAGTGATCCCGAACCGTGGGGTAACACACTTAAGGGTGGGTGACGATTAGATTGGATTTAGAGAGAAAAGAAACCAGAGACTCCGGAAGTGTTCCAGACATGTCCGATGGAGATCGGAGGGCAACGAAATATGTTTTGGGGTCCGAATGAATTAAATAATGTGTATTTAATATTAATAAGTGTTATTAGTAATTAAATATATTTTTTATTTAATTAAATTCGAATTTTAAAATGCATTAAACCTATATGGGCCTTAGAGGCCCATTAGGGGGAAATCCCAAAAAGGAGAAAGGAAAAAAATGGGGCCCACTGTCGGAGAATGACTCCCACGAAACAGGGATAGTCAAGCTCACGAAGAGAGTTCGTGTAAGGGGCTGAACACGTTGGTCAAACAACCCTCAACCTGCAGGGCGACGGTGCTCGTCGAGCAAGTGGAGGGACATCACGACAGAGATGAACACCAGCCCGTACCCAGGTTCACGGCCCTCGTGTGGAGGTAATACCGCTACTCCTGCTTGTCTGTATTGCACTGCTTGTAGAGGCTACAGTACAATGAGCTTGCCGAGGGCTCTCTTTTGGCAATGGTGTATACAAGGAAGGGAAGCAGTGGTCTTCTTCCTCCTTGCGCGTAAGTGGCTATGCTGGAATCAGAGTGCGATCCTTCGCTACGGTGCTGCTCGTCCTCCTTTTATAGGCGCCCCGTGCTCCCTCCCTGCGCTTGCACTATGGTCGGGCTGTCACGTGGCGCAGAAGGTAGAGCGCGGTGCACCGCAGCCCGATGGTCCATGGACGCGGTCCATGGTCATAAAGCTGACTCCTGTAGCAGAGTAACCACCGTCCACGCAGGACGGCCAGCTGGGGCCGCAGAGGAACGTGGGGGTGCCCACGGTGACGTTGGCCGTGGAGTGTAGCGCCGGCCGGTCCCCTTATCACCAAAGAGGAAACCCTTGTAGTCCGGTGCGGATGGCACAGCTTTGTTGACCCCTTTAATCACCAAAATGGCAACTGCGGCGTCGTCGTCACCGCGCGCAGGGGCGCGTGTCACTCTGCGGCCGCTGCAGAGCCCATGTGCGCTCTGCAGAGGTTGCTTTGCAGCGAAGCGATCTCCACAAGGGTTTGGATGCCCTGTAGAGAATTCGGCGTTGACCTCTCTCCAGGGGAGGTTTCCTTGAAGAGGGGGCAGCAGTGGAGAGGGCCTCCGCAGGCCTCTGCTGCCTAAGAAGCCTTCGCGAGGCTCTCCAAGCCGTAGGCTTGGTCCTTAGCGAAAATTCGCCACCAAGTGTTGAGGGCCGTAGAGGACAGGCCCAGCACACCCTGGATTTCACTGGGCCGACAGTAGCCCCCGGGCCCATGATGGGCACGATGTAGTCCAACGGACGCAGGCGAATCGTCATGGGCCCAAAGTGTCCGGCCGGCCTGAGACACGTGTAGGGCAGTTACGCCGCGACGACACGTTCTCTTCGGAGGCGACGGTGTAGTGGGGGGACCCACCACGTCTCGGTAACTGCTCTGATGGGAATAAAGCCTGCAGCGCTGGTTTAGGCAGCAGTTACTGCATCACTTGCGCGCCCGTCTCTTCGCTCTTGACGTCCGCGCTCCTGTGTCTCCGGCGCTCCTCCTCCTTCACCGAGCTTCTCCGCTGCCCTTCTTTCTTCGACCATGGGTCCCAAGAAGGACAAGGCGGCAATGGCGAACGTACCGGCCGAGGCGCAGCAGGAGGACAAGTTCGCGCCGGCACTGGTGGGGACTCGCATCCACACGGCGGAGGCGCTGGACAAGATCCGGCTGATGGCCGCAGGCAAGAACAACGAGCACGGCGCACTGTTCTCAAGGCGGCGCGCTTCGGCAAGCTCGCGGCGGGGCTGTATCCCATTTTCTTCCAGACCATTTTCGCCGGTTTGGTGCCGCCATTTTCCCCTTTCCTGGAGGAGGTTCTGGCCTTCTATCAGATCCAACTTCTGCATCTGCACCCCAACTCCATCTTGATTCTCGCCATCTTCGCGTATCTTTGCGAGGCGTATTTGGGGGTGATGCCTTCTGTGGCCTTCTTCCGGAGCTTCTACGCGCTCCGCTCCACGGCGCCTGGCGAGCGGTCTGGTTGTGCGTCCTTCCGCATCGCGGATGGGATGGGAGGCATCTACATCCCCATGTCCTGGGACGGCGACAAACCCGTCACACGGGTGACGAAGAAGGTGGACGATTTCCGCCAGCGATGGTTCCTCGTGGACGCCAAGACGCAGAATTCCTTCTTCGACGTCCCTGAGGCGCCGCCGCTGAAGAACTCGAACTGGTCGAGTGCAACCTTTCAGAGCCCGAAGATTGCTGACTTGGTCGCACGGATGAAGCTCGTCCGCGACGCTGGCCTCACGGGGCAGATGATTGCTGAAGACTTCGTGAGGCGCCGTATCGCTCCTCTCCAGAAGCACACAAAGCCGATGTGGATGTATTCAGGCCCGGCGGACGCAATGCGGCTGCACTGCAGCTCCCACCTCCCCGACGTCGTAGCTTCCATAATGGGCATCCTCTTCACCGCCCCGGAGGTTCCTGTGCCGCGCAGCGAGCTCGCGAAACCACTCCATCAGATTACTCCGAAGAAGCGCCTCGCGATCCTGGAGCTGATGCCGGAGTTCACCCCTCAGGGCCTGGCTGGGGAGGAGAAGAAGGAGGCCGCGGCGCCCGTGGTGGAGGAGGACTGGGTTTTGGAGTCACCCGCCGCATCTGACGCCGATCTGGGCGTCACCTGTGGAGAGGCGAATCTGTGGCGCCCCGACCCGACTACTATACAGTGATGCTGTGTGTCACCGGTTAAGCGATACAACCGGAGGTTACGGGTTTACCAATCCCCGGCCAAAACCTTTGGCAGGCGTTGCTGGGTACACCTCACTCCAGACAACGCAACACCCCGATTGATGCCTTAACACAGGCACAACTATCAAAGCATAATAGTAAGATCAAGACTTGTGGAACAACTGGCACATCACAGACTCTACGACACAAAACCTAAAGTTCAACTCTTATACAGAGAAAGATAGCAAATGACATCCAGAGGTCACAGACCCAACATTACAACAAGCGGAAGCGAATTAAGTTGTCTAACAACAAGATCCAAATATGGCCTAAGAGGCCTACAGATAACATCACAGCGCCAGCTATTCCGAGATGTCCCAAGCTGCCACCTGGGAACCCCAGACTACTCGTCAACGTCCACAAAGAACCCACCGTCGAGGTCGGTGAAGTCCTCTCCTGAAAACAAGCAAACGACGTTGAGTTCGACGAACTCGCAAGATTAAGAGCTAATATATGCTCGATGATTGGCTTCCAAAGTTTTATGGCTGTTTTGCATAAAGCTGATTTTATTTAAAAAGACATAACTCCATGGCATCGTCTAATCAGATTAATTTGAAAAGGGGTAAGAAGTAACTCTTTCTCTTGAGTCACATTTCTCATCATCACCCATCATCACCCTCATAGTACCTGTTCATCAAAGGCACCTCCCCGAATCACCCTCGAGGAAGCTCACCTTG
Organism: Poa pratensis; assembly: GCA_947311845.1. NCBI lineage: Eukaryota > Viridiplantae > Streptophyta > Magnoliopsida > Poales > Poaceae > Poa > Poa pratensis. The sequence goes on along the minus strand of CAMZMU010000109.1, from coordinate 5,995,395 downwards.
CATTCGTGAGTGGTACCTCTAGTACCCAGTTCTTAATCATTCCGTTAAAGTTATTCTATGGTCTTATCGTCCTTTCCCAAGTTGTCCGTAACCGTGGACACGGCTTTTCGAAAAGATTTAACCCTGCAGGGGTGCACTGTGTTTACCTTCGGTACCGCCCGCCCATTGCCTACACGTAGCTCTCTTCCGGGGAAAGCCGGCTGAGTGGGAACGGTTACAACCTTTACCTTGTTAAGGGCTAACCTAGGATCATCAGTGAGGACGAGACAGGTTCAGTGCTCCCAGCACCCTGTCCCGTGGCCACTCATTTTCCTAAACACCACTGTCCTCATCTCAGTCTTGGCCACCGTCTTCACGCACGCGCAAATGGAAGCTCAAACTAGAGGACCCTGGCTAGTCCCGCCCAAGTTAGTCGGTCGACGAGGGCTCCATATACCCCACCGAAAGGAAGCGCGCTCATTCTTGGTTCAAGAGGTAAAGAACTCGCACCTAGGCGGCGAGAGTGAGACAAAGCACCACCATACCAAAGTGGCCTCTCATCCCCACCTTTAAGCATTTTATTACCTGTCTCCACAATTCTCCACCATCATCAACATCGCAGCACCTGTTACTAACATGAAGTAACCATAGTACTGCTATGCACTTGACTAAGCATGGCTAAGCATCATCATAGCATAGTAATTATCTCGGCCAACAATACAAACCTATGGTTAAATAGGAGGGAACAGGTATATGGCATAGGGGACTTAATGCAACTATAGGATACTCTACTCCAAGTAAAGTTGACATTTGGAACCGCATGCAATATTATAGTGGAGAAAATATTTGCGGAAAATAGGATAAGATATGCTCAGAGGGGGATTACGCTTGCCTTGTTCAGGGTACTGGTAGTACGGATCCTCGGGGTATTGTGGAGTAACCCCGTCTGCTTGATCTAACGAAGCACACAACGGAAAAACAAAATCAATCACCACACATGTGTACCATGCAATGCACAATCACATGTTGACATGACAAGTTTATGCAAAGATAGCATCATTTAGTTTATCTAGCAACATTAAATGGAGAGCCAAATAAGTAGTGCAATTATTTGGAAGCAACCCCATATTTAGCTTAAGGACCACGGTGTTCATACAACTATTACACTACTAAGAAGTGGCTCAAATATGCATGAACATGGCATGAATGGATAGGGTTTGTTCTCCCGATCAATTTGGTACCTCGTTTGTAATTTTCCGAGTACCGATGAATAATTAGTGAAATAATTAATTATTCGAATTTAATTCTTTTAATCAAATTATGAATAACATTAATTAATTATTTGTGATCATGAGGTGAGATTGGCATGGTTTGATAACATTTGAACTGCTGATCATTTTGATACCTCATTTGTAAATTTTGGGTCAATATTTATATAGTTATCAATTGTTTTATTTTAAGAAAGAAAAAGAAAACTGTTTTTACTGTTTGGGGCCGGCCCACAGGTCGGCCCAGGCCGGTTTCAAGCCGGAGGGGTGGCAGGGGCATCCGGCCCTCAGCCCGGCTGAGGCCGGTTTCAAAGCCGGCCGGTATCCAGAGCGATCCGGCCTTTCGGCCGGTTTGGCCGGCCCAACGACCGGGCGTGCGACAGAGGCAAACGGCCTTCAGGCCGGCCTTGGCCGTTCGCGTGACCGGCCGAGCACGGGAAAGAAAAAGAGAAGAGGACGGCGACGAACGCCGGCGGCTGGCTCCGGCGAGCATGCGCGTCCGCGCTAGAGGGGAGAGGGGAAATAGGGCGCAGTGGCTCGGGAACTCACCCTCGAACACGTACGGGCAGCGGGGACGGCGGAGGAGCAACGGAGATGGCCGGAATCCCCCGGCGGAGGTGCGGCGGTGGCGGAGAGGGAAAAAAGGACGGCACGGCCAATGTACCGCCTCTCCCGTCGATTCCTTCGGCAGGAAGGTGGAGCTCGGCACGGCGGAGCTCGTGGTCAGCTTCGATTCGTCCGGGGGCTGCTCAAACAGCGGCGTCGAGCTCGGCGGCCTCGGCGGCCATGGCGGCTCGCGGGAGCTCGATGAAGAAGAGAAAAGGGGAGCAGGTGAGCGTGGAATGGGGAGCAGCGCGGCGTGGGGACCTCCTCTTCTCCTCATGGCGCGGCAGGTGGGCGCGGGGTGCCTGGGCGCGGGGTCGGCGCATCGAGACGATGGTGCGGTGCGTGCAGCTCGCGGTCGCTACAGGGAAGATGGTAGTCTTGCGAAAACCCCCCTGGAACAACTGTTTCCACCACGGATTGGTCCTTCTCTCCTTTCTTTTAGATCCAGCAGCAATTCCCTGATTTAAATTTAGGCACCAACACATGTAATACTAATATTCCAAAATTTGGGGAGGCTCCCAGTAACCTGTAGATGCTCCAGGAATTTTGGTTCCTCCAAATAAAATATTTGGTACCACTTTTGTTCACAGGTTTTAAATAAAGTTATTTTTGACAAATCTTTATAAGATGTCTTCTTGGCACTTCCTGGACAATTTGGAAATTCAAGAATAATTTGTTTTGCCAAAGTGACAAATGTAATTTAGTTTGGAGGTTTGGGAAGTTTTGCTTCCTTTGTTTTAACTTTCCATGTGTGGCTTTATTCAACTTAAGCAATTTAAATGAATGCCATGATGCAATGCAACACAAAAGTGGAAAAATTTATTCGTTTTTTTTTTTTTTGAACTTTGGGCTGTTACAACTCTACCCTCCTTACAGGAATCTCGTCCCGAGATTCTAAGAGTAGGAAAGAGGGAAGAAGGTTACAACGGAACTACACGACCTTATCACTTCAGGAGGCTTCTTTCTCGAAGAGGTTGATCAAAGGCACCATGTAGATCTCCATCGGCTTCACTTCGAGTGCACCATCCGAGTACATCATAGGAGAGAAGGAAACCTCACCGGAGAGATGGATCTTGGTGAAGTTACAACGAAGGAGTACCTCCTAGGAGAAATCTTAGGATGAGACTTCGAGCATCCCTTGAATTGATAGTAGGAGACACATGCGTTTGACGGAAGATTGATAAGGAGTTTCCGGTTGACAGACAACTGTCTCTCAAAAGGTTGGAAATATGAACTTTGCACAAGGTCTTAAGTTTTTGGAAACGAAGGTCCAACAAGATTTCGACAGATGAAGAGGTGTCTTAACCTAGACGGCTTGAGTAGAACTTTCCTCACGGAGGAGTATTTCAAACCAAGGGGAAGGATCACGAAGATGGACCGAGAGAACTTTAGAAACTCCGTGAACGATAGTGTCGGGAGAACTTCTTGATTCTCTAGACATCGGAGACAAGAGACAAGCTTCTTGAGGATCACCAACCGTCGTTTCTGATTGCGATTCAGATCTAGTTAGGTGTAGAGATACTTCAAACTCGACATGCATGAATAGGAAGTCTTTGCAGAAGATAGCAACGGATTACATTTGCTAGAATCCCTATAAGTCAGACTAGAACATCCAACTCCAAAGGAGGAACAAGATCGCGGAACTCACATATTAGCAACTTGTCAGAAGTCAATCTGCACCAACATGAATTACTTGCAATGAGGCACAGTTGAGCCTTTCTTGGGGAACATCAAGAAATGACAAAAGAATTTCTTGGAATTCCTTCTCCTTCTTGAATAGTTCCACTAGTGGCTTGGAGGCATAGATGAAATTTCTGGAGGAAGGGAGGTAACAACGTACCATACCAAGAACATTTTGCACATGCTGGATTGAGTTGAAATGATTCCGAGGAAACCAGACAATTTACTCAGATCCACGGCGACATCTTTCAGCAATTGCACGTGAACCACAGAAAATCATTTCTAACTTCGAGAGCACATGCCTTGTGACGACATAAGTTAGTGCTAACAAGTTTACAATGCTACGTCCACTATTCCATATTCATCTCTTCCAACATGGAGGAAAATAAGAGGTAGTTGATGAGCTCCACAACCAACTTATCTAGTTACTCCAAGATGGTTGACTCATATGTCACATGAACGGGCATAAGCATTGCTCAGATTAACACATTCAGGGAGGTCGGAGTTTGATTTGACGATAGCCCAATTCAAACCAAAAATTTGGAGGTTAGCATATCCAAAGAGGAGATACTTTCTTGCTTCAACACGAACAGACTAGACATCCCATTGAGAATGAACTAGATCGGATAGAGCTTTTGTCTTTTAACTCTCCAAGTTGTTTAAGCTCAACCAAGTAATTCAGGACATCCAGCACGATTTTCTTGGAGAAAGAATTGTTCGGAGAACCAGCTTACTCATAAGCTCAAATTCTCGGGGAGAAAGGAGTTGTCCGTGATGTTGAGCTTGGACAGGCGACAACCTGGCGATACTTCTGGAAAACCTACAGAATATCACGATCCACCTACAGGATATCACGACATACCATTCCAAGAATCTTCTGCAATTGCATTATTGACTAGAATGTCACGATCCACCGGTATGTCTTGAGTTTCGAGAGAGAATCATGCCTTTCAAGGCACAACGAGGTGGTCTTGGGAACTTCGGCGTGAACCTAGCTCGTTGACCGAGGAAGGGCACCAGAGAAAACGAACTTGGGAACACAGTCCAATTCAGCTTATTGATCGGATAACCAATCATGCTAAGGAGGACAAGGAATGTCTTTGGATTTCAACGCAGTAAGAACTGCTGAGAATATCCGATAGCCACATCATTGCTCACATCTTATCATTCTGGAGTAACAAGTCGCTCGGAGAACGAAGAGTAACAAGTGTGAGAGCATCACTTCATCAAGAGGATCATGGTACTTAGCACGATAGCACTCTTTTGATATCAAGAGTGTGACACTCTAAGGTGGAGCAGAACAAAGCTAGACAAGGCCCTTATTCAGCAGAGTACAATACCTTGACTGGTCCGAGAAGTGGACAAGATACTGGAGTTTGTTTCTCCTAACAAGACAAACGGGAAAGTCTTGACGGATCAAGAGAGTGACTTGCATCGGAACACACCAATGCACGGTGAGAACATGACGGTCAAACGGAAGACACGGGTCGGAAAGAAGAGCAAGAGTAACAAAAAGGCTCAAGGAAAAATCCTAAGATGTTGAAGATGCACCGGTTATTACTCAATTGTGATAACCATGCCCAAAAAGGAGAGACGCGGAAGAGTCAAGAACATAGTTGGGAGACGTGCTAGAAGAATCCTGGCTGTAACCACGAGGGTTCCAAAACAGAACCTAAAGCGAGGCTAAGGAAGAGATGAAGTGAAGTAGCCAACGGAGGTGCGGTAATTTTAGGTTCAACCATTTACCACACAGACCACGGAAAAGGGACTTGGGTTGAAGATCAGCTTCATGTGCTACTAGCGAGAGTTAAGTACTCAACTTAACACACACTAGTTGGCACAATCCGGGACCTTATGTTCAAGTCCTTGGGTTAAAACCCAAAAGAAAGGATTAAGAGATTAAACTTGATAGGAATACAAGGGTTCGTAACCAACTGAGTTGATAGGAATTTTCGTCGTACTCCAGATGGTTTCTCGGCACATGAAGCTTCGGATTGTAGCGCGGCGGAAGCAACTGGACGCATAACACTAAGGGTAACAGGTGAGAAGTCCAACCCCGAAATCCTAATCATTTGAAGTAACAGGTGAGAAGTAAAACATTTAAGTCAAATCGAGGTAAGATTGCTCCGAGATTAGAGGGTAACCAGATAAGGAGTAAAAAGAATCCTAAGATGGTTTTCACAACTCATTTTTAGGTTAGAAATATTTTCACAAACACTAGACTCAACGTCGACCAGTAGAAAGGGTTTCCTACAGGCAGTCCTGCTCTGATACCAACTTGTGGCGCCCCGACCCGACTGCTATACAGTGATGCTGTGTGTCACCGGTTAAGCGATACAACCGGAGGTTACGGGTTTACCAATCCCCGGCCAAAACCTTTGGCAGGCGTTGCTGGGTACACCTCACTCCAGACAACGCAACACCCCGATTGATGCCTTAACACAGGCACAACTATCAAAGCATAATAGTAAGATCAAGACTTGTGGAACAACTGGCACATCACAGACTCTACGACACAAAACCTAAAGTTCAACTCTTATACAGAGAAAGATAGCAAATGACATCCAGAGGTCACAGACCCAACATTACAACAAGCGGAAGCGAATTAAGTTGTCTAACAACAAGATCCAAATATGGCCTAAGAGGCCTACAGATAACATCACAGCGCCAGCTATTCCGAGATGTCCCAAGCTGCCACCTGGGAACCCCAGACTACTCGTCGACGTCCACAAAGAACCCACCTCGAGGTCGGTGAAGTCCTCTCCTGAAAACAAGCAAACGACGTTGAGTTCGACGAACTCGCAAGATTAAGAGCTAATATATGCTCGATGATTGGCTTCCAAAGTTTTATGGCTGTTTTGCATAAAGCTGATTTTATTTAAAAAGACATAACTCCATGGCATCGTCTAATCAGATTAATTTGAAAAGGGGTAAGAAGTAACTCTTTCTCTTGAGTCACATTTCTCATCATCACCCATCATCACCCTCATAGTACCTGTTCATCAAAGGCACCTCCCCGAATCACCCTCGAGGAAGCTCACCTTGCATTCGTGAGTGGTACCTCTAGTACCCAGTTCTTAATCATTCCGTTAAAGTTATTCTATGGTCTTATCGTCCTTTCCCAAGTTGTCCGTAACCGTGGACACGGCTTTTCGAAAAGATTTAACCCTGCAGGGGTGCACTGTGTTTACCTTCGGTACCGCCCGGCCCATTGCCTACACGTAGCTCTCTTCCGGGGAAAGCCGGCTGAGTGGGAACGGTTACAACCTTTACCTTGTTAAGGGCTAACCTAGGATCATCAGTGAGGACGAGACAGGTTCAGTGCTCCCAGCACCCTGTCCCGTGGCCACTCATTTTCCTAAACACCACTGTCCTCATCTCAGTCTTGGCCACCGTCTTCACGCACGCGCAAATGGAAGCTCAAACTAGAGGACCCTGGCTAGTCCCGCCCAAGTTAGTCGGTCGACGAGGGCTCCATATACCCCACCGAAAGGAAGCGCGCTCATTCTTGGTTCAAGAGGTAAAGAACTCGCACCTAGGCGGCGAGAGTGAGACAAAGCACCACCATACCAAAGTGGCCTCTCATCCCCACCTTTAAGCATTTTATTACCTGTCTCCACAATTCTCCACCATCATCAACATCGCAGCACCTGTTACTAACATGAAGTAACCATAGTACTGCTATGCACTTGACTAAGCATGGCTAAGCATCATCATAGCATAGTAATTATCTCGGCCAACAATACAAACCTATGGTTAAATAGGAGGGAACAGGTATATGGCATAGGGGACTTAATGCAACTATAGGATACTCTACTCCAAGTAAAGTTGACATTTGGAACCGCATGCAATATTATAGTGGAGAAAATATTTGCGGAAAATAGGATAAGATATGCTCAGAGGGGGGATTACGCTTGCCTTGTTCAGGGTACTGGTAGTACGGATCCTCGGGGTATTGTGGAGTAACCCCGTCTGCTTGATCTAACGAAGCACACAACGGAAAAACAAAATCAATCACCACACATGTGTACCATGCAATGCACAATCACATGATGACATGACAAGTTTATGCAAAGATAGCATCATTTAGTTTATCTAGCAACATTAAATGGAGAGCCAAATAAGTAGTGCAATTATTTGGAAGCAACCCCATATTTAGCTTAAGGACCACGGTGTTCATACAACTATCACACTACTAAGAAGTGGCTCAAATATGCATGAACATGGCATGAATGGATAGGGTTTGTTCTCCCGATCAATTTGGTACCTCGTTTGTAATTTTCCGAGTACCGATGAATAATTAGTGAAATAATTAATTATTCGAATTTAATTCTTTTAATCAAATTATGAATAACATTAATTAATTATTTGTGATCATGAGGTGAGATTGGCATGGTTTGATAACATTTGAACTGCTGATCATTTTGATACCTCATTTGTAAATTTTGGGTCAATATTTATATAGTTATCAATTGTTTTATTTTAAGAAAGAAAAAGAAAACTGTTTTTACTGTTTGGGGCCGGCCCACAGGTCGGCCCAGGCCGGTTTCAAGCCGGAGGGGTGGCAGGGCATCCGGCCCTCAGCCCGGCTGAGGCCGGTTTCAAAGCCGGCCGGTATCCAGAGCGATCCGGCCTTTCGGCCGGTTTGGCCGGCCCAACGACCGGGCGTGCGACAGAGGCAAACGGCCTTCAGGCCGGCCTTGGCCGTTCGCGTGACCGGCCGAGCACGGGAAAGAAAAAGAGAAGAGGACGGCGACGAACGCCGGCGGCTGGCTCCGGCGAGCACGCGCGTCCGCGCTAGAGGGGAGAGGGGAAATAGGGCGCAGTGTCTCGGGAACTCACCCTCGAACACGTACGGGCAGCGGGGACGGCGGAGGAGCAACGGAGATGGCCGGAATCCCCCGGCGGAGGTGCGGCGGTGGCGGAGAGGGAAAAAAGGACGGCACGGCCAATGTACCGCCTCTCCCGTCGATTCCTTCGGCAGGAAGGTGGAGCTCGGCACGGCGGAGCTCGTGGTCAGCTTCGATTCGTCCGGGGGCTGCTCAAACAGCGGCGTCGAGCTCGGCGGCCTCGGCGGCCATGGCGGCTCGCGGGAGCTCGATGAAGAAGAAAAAGGGGAGCAGGTGAGCGTGGAATGGGAGCAGCGCGGCGTGGGGACCTCCTCTTCTCCTCATGGCGCGGCAGGTGGGCGCGGGGTGCCTGGGCGCGGGGTCGGCGCGTCGAGACGATGGTGCGGTGCGTGCAGCTCGCGGTCGCTACAGGGAAGATGGTAGTCTTGCGAAAACCCCCCTGGAACAACTGTTTCCACCACGGATTGGTCCTTCTCTCCTTTCTTTTAGATCCAGCAGCAATTCCCTGATTTAAATTTAGGCACCAACACATGTAATACTAATATTCCAAAATTTGGGGAGGCTCCCAGTAACCTGTAGATGCTCCAGGAATTTTGGTTCCTCCAAATAAAATATTTGGTACCACTTTTGTTCACAGGTTTTAAATAAAGTTATTTTTGACAAATCTTTATAAGATGTCTTCTTGGCACTTCCTGGACAATTTGGAAATTCAAGAATAATTTGTTTTGCCAAAGTGACAAATGTAATTTAGTTTGGAGGTTTGGGAAGTTTTGCTTCCTTTGTTTTAACTTTCCATGTGTGGCTTTATTCAACTTAAGCAATTTAAATGAATGCCATGATGCAATGCAACACAAAAGTGGAAAAATTTATTCGTTTTTTTTTTTTTTTTTTTTTTTTGAACTTTGGGCTGTTACAGAATCCCTCGGCAGAGGAGGCGAGCTCTTCGAGACCTGCTCCTCCCGAGGGAGAAGTTCTGGAGATTTCGTCCAGCGGGACGAGGATTTCCTTGTGGCCCCTTCACGCCAGGTCGCGGAGGGGAGGAAGACAGCGATGAGGAGGCCGCAGCAGGACGCTGCGATCCTCGCTACAAGGCTTTTCATGACAGGGCCGCCAAGAGCCCAGTGGGCACCCCTCTCAAGAGGAAAGCTGAGACTGCTCCTGAGGGGTCCGGCCCTGAAGCTGCCTCGTCGAGGTCGTGGCGGTCGTCCACCACGATGTGGGTTGACTCACGCGCCAAGTCATCTGGGTAAGCTTTGGCCCCTGTTTTCACATCTTTTTGAGAGTTTTCTTGCTCCCCTCTTGATGGTCTTCCTTGTTTGTTTGTTAGGGATTTGGTGACGGCAAAACGCCGGAGGCTCCGCAAGGCCGCGGAGGTCCGGGGCCTTGCCTCGGCAACCGTCGAGGAGCCTGTGGAGCCCTCAGCTGAAGAGCTTGCTAAGCCCGTGGTGACTGAGGGCTCGGAGCCGGTGGCGGAGGAGGCCACGAAGCCTGTGGCAGAGGAAGCCGCTGGGCATGTGGCGGTTGTACCTCTGACCGGAGCAGCTACTTCGTCTTCTACCGCGGAGGTGCGCCCCGAGGAGGAGGCGGTGGTGCGGACACCAACTCCACCACGCCCCGTCACTCCACCAGAGCGGCAAGAGGAGGTCGCCGCGGAGAAAGCGGAGAGCGGCTCGCCGGCGAAGGGAGGCGCCGACGTTGAGATGGGGGAGAACATTCCTCCGCCGCCCCAAGGTACCGACGCCGTGATGGAGGAAAACGTTCCTCCGCCATCCCCTCCTAACGCAGATGCTGAGGGGCGGCGGCTTCTTCTGAGGTCGCAGCGGGCTCGGCGGCGGTGGACCCCACGGTGGCTGGGCAATCTTCCCCAGCCCCTGAAGCTCAAGAGGAGGCGCCGACGGAAGACGACGGTGCTGGAGCCCATGGCCCCAGTGACGGAGAGGGCTCGCTTCACAGCCCCCAGGCCAGGGTCGACCCGGGCCCAAGCTTGGAGGCTCCCACTCTTGAAACCAATGCGCACGAGGGAGCCTCCATGTCTCATGGGGGTTCACGGGCTCTGGTCCTGGGTGGCAAGAGCTGGAGCAGCGCTCGCCGCAGCTCTACTTTCCGCCTGGCGAGGGGTGCACTGGATGGACTGGAGGCCCAACTCGCTCTCGAGGAGGCCGAGCTCGCCTGAGAGTATGATGAACTTGAGAAGGCCTGGGCCCACTTCTTCGAGATCGTGGAGCAACGCCGCCACGACAACGAGGCCATGCAGGCGCAGCGAGAGGAGGCGCTGCGCTTCGCCAAGGAGGTCCGCGAGAGCGCGGTTCGCGAGGCTCAAGAGACCCTGGAGCCACTCCAGGCAGAGCGCCAGGCCGCTGCAGAAGATCGCGAGGCGGCCGCGGCGGAGCGCCAAGCCGCTGCCTCAGAGCGCGCGACCCTCGAGACCACGCTAGCCGCTCAGCGCCAAGAGCTTGCCGACCGCGAGGGGAAATTTGCTGCGGAGTCGGAGGCTACGCGGAAGTCTTTGGACCAACACCGCGTGTCCTTGGATGCCCGTGAGCAAGTACTGGCGGCGCGCGAAGCGGAGGTGCTCAAACGCGAGGAGCTGCAACTGCAGGCTGACAAGGAGCTGTCCACGCAGCGCGCAGATCTTGAGGCGCGGGAGGGCAATCTGGCCGAGGCCATAGGCAAGCACGACGAGGAGGTGGCCAGGCACAAAAAGCTTGTAGAGAAGTCCAACCGAAAGCTCGCCGCGAGGAAGGAAGAGGCTGAGAAGGATGCCGCCGCCAAGCAGAAAGACTATCGCTCCGCCGTCGCCGAAGAATATGCCGGAAAGTTCAGGAAGCAGGAGGACCGCTTCAAGAAGAAACGCGCGGATGACAATGCCCGCATTGTTCAACTGGAGCACCAGAACGCCAACCTGAACTCCCAGGTGAGGCGCGCCAGGGACGGTCGTCGCCGCGCGGAAGAGGCTCACGAACGTGCAGATCAAGACCTCGCCTCCCTGATGGCTGATATGAGGGAGCTGAACGCGCAGGTGGGTCCTGCTGTGGAGCGCGCTGCAGAGGATGAGCACAGCGTGCAGGCGCGCGGGTCCTGACGCAGCAGCGGGAGCGCATGTTCCAATCCTTGGTGACCCGGGGGAACACCCTCGCGGGGCAGCTAGGAGTGGATGCCCCTGCTGTTCCCGCTCATGGGAACGCTGACGCCGCCACATACCTCGCCTACTTCGATCAGCTCTTCACCGCGCTCGAGGGCCCTGTGGCGGAACTTGGCGATGTTGTTGATGAGGAGTGCCGCAAGCTCTTGACCGTGGCGATCGATCGCGTCTTCACCAACCTCCAGCGCCTTCAACCCGGCTTCGACTACGAGTCTGCGACCGAGCCCGTCGAGGGGGACCAAGCCTGGGAGCTCTCCAACTTGGTTCGGGAAGAAGTCAACGATTACGTCGACCGCTTCAAGAGGGTTGAGGCGGAGCAGGCCGCTGAGGAGGATGAAGGCGCCGAAGAAGAGAAGGCTGAAGAGGACGGCGATTGTCGTGGGTTTGTCACGTCAGGTGTCATAGATGACTTCGTAGGTGTGGGATTACGCGAGTCAAGCATCTCCGAGCTTGGGATCGCAGGAACAAAGATCAACACAGATTTACCCAGGTTCGGCCCCCTCAATGTGAGGTAAAAGACCTACTTCCTGCCTACCCTAGATTGGTATTGATATGATAATCGAGGTGTTACAATGGAGGCGATCCGATCTGGTACTCGCCGTATGAGCTAGGGTTTGGGGCTTGATAGCTTGACCCGCTCTAAGTCCTGCGAGTCCTCTTTATATACACAGAGGCTCGCTAGGTTACAAAAGGAAACTTCCCCATAAGGAATACATCCACAGAGGCCTACTCGGAGACTACTTGGTCTTCACGTCCTCCGGGATTTGTCTTCTAGATCTTTCTCCTTATGGCGGTTCAATATTGGGCTTGTTCCCAAGTGGGCCTTCATCCGTGCGAGTAAGTTAAGTCGCACTGGGCCGCGGGTTAATCCAGAAAGTATTCCCCCGACATTAGCCCCCAAGATTGGTTAGGACTTTACGGTGAGAATCTTCTGGCCTCTTGAAATGGTCTCTGAGCCGCACTGTAAACGTTCTGACCAATCTCCTGACTCATGCGATTCAGAGCTGTGACTCATCTGCGCGACTCATCTTCTTCTGGAAATATTCTGTTTCCTTTAATTGCGGACCGTTACTCTTTTTGCGGGCGCAAATTGTGCCGTTGGTTGCGAGCACAGATAATGCCGTTAGTTGCGGGCCCCTTCAGTTATAAGCTGCGGCCACCTAGGTCATTATCCATTTGCCCTTGCAATCTTCCCTAGCCGCGCCGTCTTCTTCCTCGACCCGAGCCTAGTTCCCCAATTCAATCTCCCCTCGCAATGGCGCCCAAGGCGAAGCCATCTGAATAGGCGCAGATCTCCTGCAACTGGGAAGGATCCTGGGTAACGAGGAAACTCTTGCGGATCTGGCCGAGGCTGGCTTCTTGCCGCCGAAGGGGACGGCGTCTGGCGGGCGCCAGGCGATGAAATCGAGCCGCGCCCCAAGCCCAACGAGCTGGTGATGTTCGTGGAGCACGTGGAGCGTGGATTCACGCCGCCAGGTTCTCCCTTCTTCCGCAATTTGCTGCAACGCCTAGGCCTCCGTCTTCACGACATCGGGCCCAACTCAATGCTCCAGGTGAGCAATTTTCACGTGCTGTGCGAGGATTACTTGGCATAGCCCCCAACATCGATCTGTGGCTGGCCTCTTTCACCTGCAACAGCCAACTTGTCTCCAAGGGTGGCGCCTACGTTCAGGTCGGCGCCATCTCTCTTCAGCGCCATAGGAATTCTTGCCTTCCCAAGCTAGCCCTGGCGAATCGACCCAGGGCTTGGCAAAAATCTTTCTTCTATTGCCAAGATACTTCACCGGAGGGCGAAACTCGCCTTCCCTCCTGGTCTAACACCCTCTTCGTGCCTACCGAGGCACTGAAATCAAAACCCCGCGACTCGTCCATGTCCTTCATCAATGAGTCGCTGATCAAAGTCCGCGCCTTAATAGGTCATGGTCTTACTGGCCTTGATCTTCTCTCTTGCTGGACCAAATGGCGCATTCAGCCCGTGAGTCCACGACAGCGATCCTTCCTTGAGTGCACAGGCACCTCTGCTGACGTTGATCGTATCAAGGCTTCGGACTGGAGGCCTGAGGATTGGGTGGAATTTGTCACCCGCGTGACTGAGGAGAAGGACATCTCCTTCGATAAGGTGGGGCTTGCCCCTTTCAGTGTTAACAACAAGCCTTTTGAGGTAACTCCTCTTCTCTGTCTTTTCGCCTTCGTAGTTGAGTCGCATTCCTTTTCTTAATACTGCAACTTATATTTCTCTCATCCAGGCTGATGAGAACTACTGGTCGCTGCCTGCGACTGTCGCCGGCACTGCTGCTCCCAAGCGTGCCGCACGAAAGAAGTTGCTGCCCACTCTAGAGGGCAGCGAGACTGCTGATATCCCTTCTGTTGCCTCTGCGGCCTCAGATGATGAAGAGACCGAACTGGACGAGGACGAGAGTCCAGTGCCAGCCGCGAGTTCTGTTGCCGCGGCTGAACCAACTCCCCGTAGAGCCTCCAAGAGGCTATCTCGTGAAGAACCAGAGGTTGATGCTCTGGAAAACCCCGAGGCCACGAAGCGTCGCAAACCTGCTACGGGCGCGATCTCCTTCGTTGCCAGGCGTGCTTTCAAAGCCACCGCCTCTGCTGAAGAAGACATGGGTCCCCACTCTGGTAATTTCTGCTGTCTTGTCATCTTGAATGCTTATTCTTTTTCCTCTACTGACACGCAAAACTTCTGCTCGTAGATTCTGGGACCCAAGGCCTGTCCTCACCGTCAAGCGGTGAACTTATGGCCTTTGTGAAGATGGCTCCAGAGTTAGTAACTTTTCCCTGTGCTTTCAATACTTTTATTCTGGCTTATGTGCTTCTTCTTCACACAATGCCCTTGCTTTTTCAGAAGTGCGGCTGAACCCGCGACTGAGCCTGGAACCGCGGTTGAGCCGCATTTATCACCTGCGGCTCATACCGCCATGGTAGAGGGCGTGGCCACCACTGATGACCTGGCCACGGTCCCTGTTCTTGACACAGCCACCCAAGAGGTGGCTCTGGAGGATAGAACGGATCCCCTTATGATCCAGGACGTGGAGAAGGTCAACCCCTCCTCCATAGATGTAATGGCCAAGGATGCTGATACGCCAGTGGTTGAGTCGCCAGTGGCGGACAATCTGCGGTCGCCAATTCTACATGCTGAGGTTGCTTCTTCCTCCTCCACAAGCCGCGCTGAGAAACTGTCAGAGGCTATCATTGCCTCAAATGACAAGCAAGCCATGGAGCTCCGCAAGGCACTATCTGACCTGTCTGCGGCTTATAAGGTAAACTTCTATCTCCAGTTATCTGTCTCTAGCCCCCAAGGATCAAGTTTCTTCTTTGACTGTAAAGGGAGACTTGATGCTTCTCTTTTAGCTGTTGATATATACTTACTGACTGATGTTCCCTTCATAGGAGGAACTAAGCTCCATAACAGCTGCCAAAATTGCCTTGGAAAAGCAGCTGGGGGATACTCCCTCTGAACTGGAGAGGCTACGCGAGCTCCTTGGCCAGCGTGACGCTGAGCTAAAGAAGAGGGAAACCAGGATGGGCGAGCTATCTGATGAAAGCTTCAAGTTTCTGAGCAAGCCAAAAATACCGAGCTGCGGCTTAAAACTGTTGAAGAGAAATTCCATGAGAGGGTCCAGCAGCTGGAGCTCCAAGTCAGTGCTCAGAAAGACGCCATTGCTGATGTCAATGAGGACGCAAGGCTTAAGGCTGTTTCCATTGGCGAGCTTGAGAAAAAGTTGAAGAAAGTTTCTGATGCCCATAACCTTGTCCACGCCAAAGTGTGCATCATGACTCAAGAGTTAACTGGTATGTATTGCGACTATATCTGCATCTTTTTTCTCTACTATCTTTGCCTGTGTTGTAGAGCTGACGGAGACATGCCTTGATGTAGGTGAAGATGCCAAGGAGCAGCGCGGCAGTACTCAAGAGCAGCTGGAGTATATCCGCGATTTTTCGCGAAGGCTTGTGACGCCATGAAATCACTGTCTAAGTGCCTGCTGCCGACCAAGCCAGTCCCTGGTGATTCTGAAGGGCTGCTGAAAAGACTGCTTAGGGCGCCTCAGTTCTTTTTGGACTGGAAGAGTCCTCAGCTCGCACCGGCGCGGCTCATGTTCTTGCTTTGGCCAAGACGTACTATCCTTCTTTTGATGCTGCCAAGGTTGCAAAAGGTAGGCCCTCGAAGAAGGTGGATGGCACCGAACTGACGGCCTCAGAATATGCGACGACTTGGAAGGATATGCGCGGCCACGCGACTGAACTGGTGGAGGGGATAGATCTTGCGACCTATATGGGCAAGTATAATGCAGATGGAAGCAGATGGGAGAAGTTACCCGCTCCGTCATCCAGTGCGGTGATTCCGCAGGAAAGAACCCCTCTCCAGGCGTATCCAGCTCTGCAGCCCCCAAGCCCGCGACTGAAGAGCCCTCCAGCGAGCCTGCGATTGCTCCTTCTGGCAAGCTTGGTAAGCCGCCTGTTCCTCCTTCCCACCGGCCAAAAGCTGCGCACAAGTGAAGAAGAGAAAACAATGGTTTGATCTTGGCCCTTAGCGGTCTGTAATAATTGTTAGAATTTATGTGTCATAAGACAATATTATGGTTTGCTTAAGTACTCTTGGCAGTACATGTTTCGACCAATAGGCTGGTCCTTATGATTTGTCTCGGTTTTTCCTCACTTAGGCCCTTGCGCGGCTCAGTATTTCCCAGGTAAAAAGTGCGTGTTCAGGGTCGAGAGCGGCCATGATAGGCAATCAAACTCGATTGACGCCGCACCCCCAGTACTTTGGCCGCATAGTGCAAGTCGCATCCAAGAGAGGTTGAGTATAATCACGATAAATGCCACTTGTTTGGCGATCCCAAGGAATAGGCCGCGCTAAAAAGCTGCCGCACCCCCAAGGGACCAATGATTAAAAAATAAAAGACTCACACTCAATTGGTAGTTTGAGATGCTTTATTTCAGAATCATTATATGATACATAGGGTCGGTCGCGCCTAGGTGGCGACCAGAAGTGATGCTTGGGTCGGTTGCGCCTAGGTGGCAACCAGAGATGTTACATGGGTCGGTCGCGCCTGAGTGGCGACCAGAATTGGGTCGGTTGCGCCTAGGTGGCAACCAGAGATGTTACATGGGTCGGTCGCGCCTGAGTGGCGACCAGAATTGGGTCGGTTGCGCCTAGGTGGCAACCAGAGATGTTACATGGGTCGGTCGCGCCTGAGTGGCGACCAGAATTGGGTCGGTTGCGCCTAGGTGGCAACCAGAGATGTTACATGGGTCGGTCGCGCCTGAGTGGCGACCAGAATTGGGTCGATCGCGCCTAGGTGGCGATCAGAAGTGTCATATTGGGTCGGTCGCGCCTGAGTGGCGACCAGAATTGAAATTTTTAGCCCTGAGTGGCCAGCTTGATGATGTAAACTCTTAATAATTTTGCTGCGGCTGCTGATGGCAACTCGCGACGCTTGGGATGTGTCCTTATTGGCAATGGCTCGTAGCCTTTGACTTCCTTGCCTCCCTTGCGGCGTAATCTGAAGTCGCAAGTCAGGCAGGTGCCTCTTGGCCTTCACGATGTCATCAAAATTCTCCTGCGACTCGCGCATGGGCGCGCTCTCTGCGATGCAAGCTGCTCTGGCTATGGCCTTGTCGCCTTCTTCACATTCTTGAGCTATTCTTTTGTCGCCATTGATGGTGATGACACCTCTAGGGCCTGGTATTTTAAGCTTTAGGTACACATAGCACGGCCTAGCCATAAACTTTGCGAATGCTTCTCTGCCAAACAGCGCATGATATGGGCTCTGGAAATCTACAACCTCGAACCAAATGTACTCGCTCCTGAAGTTGCTTTGTGTCCCAAAGGCGACCTCCAAGTTAACTCGCCCCAATGGCTGAGCTGATATGCCTGGCACGACACCATGAAACGTTGTTCTTGATGGGTGTAGCTGCTTTTCTTGAAGGTTCATTCTTTTGAAGGTTTCATAGTATAATATTGATGCTGCTGCCTCCATCCATCAGTACTTTGCTCAACTTGTACCCTGCGACTTGAGGGGCAACCACCAGCGCGAGTTTTCCCTCTTCATTTATTTCTCCTGGGTGATCCTCGCGGCTCCAAATACTGGTTGCTCGGACCACTTTAGCCACTGTGGGACGGCTGGTACTATGGCGTTAACAGCCTGATTGCGTCGTCGCAGCTTTTGTTCCCTCCTTGAAGTATTCACCACAATGGTATGATACTGACCCAACTGTTTTGGGAACTGTGGCTGATCTGGCTGCGGATTTGGGACGGCGTTGTTGCTGTTGTTGCCTCCGCCATGTTTACCTTCCTCGTTGTTTTGATGATTGAAGTTTGTGTTGAGTGGCTGTCCATCCTTCCACTTTTTGTAATGATAACACTGTGCCTTCGTGTGGTTGGGTGGTTTCCCATCTTTTCCTATATGGATGTCGCAGGGGCGGTTGAAAACCTCTTCCAAATTAACTGGGTGAAAATTCCTTCCTCTGCTGCTGCTTTGTTTGTAACGAGTATTCGTATTTGCGACTAACCCTGAGTTTCCTTCCTCGTTTTTGCGCTTGTTATAACTCGCATTGGCATTGCTAGCTTGCTGTTGTTGAGGCTTGCTACTGGCCTTTTTTCCCTTGCCAGTGTTTTCTCTTCCTCCCCATCAGATGCGTCCCTGGTTTTATCCGAGCTAGCATACTTGTTGGCCGCCGCCATTACCTCGCTTAGGCTCTTGACTTTATCCTTCATGCGACCTAGTTTGTGGACTAGCGGCTCAAATTTGCAATTTTTCTCCATGACAAGGACTGCTGAACTGGGTGGTATATTGTCTGAGGAATGTATGATCTCTGCGACCCTTCTCATCCAGTGGCGACTCGACTCGCCTTCCTTCTGTACACAACGCTCAAGGTCCTCTATGCTGCAGAGTCGCTTGCATGTTCCTTGGAAATTCTTGATAAAAGCTTCCTTCATCTCATCCCAAGAGTTTATTGAATTTGGTGGCAAATTTTGTAGCCATATGTGGGCTGCGCCTTCTAACATCATGTTTAGGTAACGTGCGCAGATCTCTTCGGATGCATTTAGGATGCTCATGCCCATCTCGTAATTGTTGAGCCAAGTAACAGGGTCCATGCTGGCGTTGTAGTTGGCGACCTTGCGAGGTCCTTTGAAATCTGCAGGAAACGGTTCAGACCTGATTCTTTCGCTGAAACAGACTGGGCCTTTGAGTCGCGACGATAGGTTGGACGAAGCTGGCCTTCCTATTGGTTGGCCGCCGCGCGGCTGCACAATCTCTATGGGTTGAATTTGCTGAGGTTGATTTTGAGCCGCAGGTTGATCTTCCCTTTGTCGCCTAGCCGAGCTTGAGGTCGCAACGTGTGGCGACTCCGCGTGGATGCTTCTCTCCGCCGTTGCTCTGCTATTGTAAGGGGTGGAGTGCAGCCGTCCTGCGTGTTCGGACATATTCGCCTGCTGTATTACTGCTGTGCTCAGCATCTCAATGGCGCGCCGTGCCTCTCTGTCCATTGGCGTGTTTCCTGCTGGCGCTAATCTGGCCAAGATGTTTGTGGCTGCAAAGAGATTCTCCACTGGGCTAACATAATGCCCTTGCGGCGTGTGGAACCTTTGAGGCTGCTGTGGCGATGCTGAACAAAGGTTGGCTGCGTCGGCGGGGGCATCATGGCCCTGTTGTTAGCCTGTACTATGGCCCTTGACCAGGTATCTCTGCTACTCTTGGTGCTGCGAAAGATGGAACCGCTGGTACGATTGATGGTACAGCGATTGCTTGAACCGCGGGCGCAGCTAACGGGGCCACGGACCGCATAACCATGGCAGATGGTGCCATGCGTGCGGGTACCGCGACTGAAGGTTGTGCGACCCCTGACCATGCGACCGGGTGCGTCGTGTTGGTGGCGACTGATGGGACCGCAATTGCTGGTTCAATGGTGGTGATTGGAACAGCTCCATAGGGTTTACTGTTCCTGGCTGCAGGCGACTCGCGTGGCGTCTGTGGCAAGGTGGCCTGTATTCCTTGCAGAGAATTGGTTTCCTCGATGAGTCGCAGTTGCTCCTGTTGGAGGCGCTGTTCCTCACGCGCCAGCCTGGCTCTCTCATCTGCGATTCTCTGGACCTCATCATATAGCCCGATCCTGGTAGCCTCCAATTCTGTCACCCTAGCAGCCGCGTTAACCGCAGATATTGGTGTAAACAACACGCTTCCCTGTGGCGCGTGACCGCTGCGCTGGGGGTTACCCTTGACCCTGATTCCGCAGGCGCGACTCCAGGTGGAGTTCTCTGTTTGCGACTCCTGAGGCCGCGACTCCTGGCGTCATCGCAGCGGATGCCGCGACTCCTGATGCGTCTAGCGCGGCTTGTTCTGCTGCTTCCGGCGGTGTGGGGGCTAAGCTGCCTGGTGGCATGCCCAGCCCTTCGTCTGCTTCTGTGGTCCTGTAGACCCCTTCCACGTGCCGATCTTCTACAGAGGGCGAGCCACTATCCACAGGGCCTCCGCATAGCCTTTCCTCAAGGACATACTCAATGGATTGGCCTTCTTCGTCTTCGAGAGGCAGCGACTCGTGGTTGATAGATCTTCTTCTTGGTCCACTGTTACCGCGACTCCTTCTTCTGAGTCGCCATGTTGCGATGGATCCTCTGACTCGCCGCCAATGAAGCCGACGAAGACGTTGATGGATCCAAAGGGGATGACGTGGCCGGTCTCCAAGTAATCTGCTTCCGGCCCCCAGCTTGAATCGTCGATGAGGGGTGTGCCATTGACCGTGATGATACGGCCAACAACAAGATCTTCAGCTCCCTTCATGGATCCTGCGCGGAACGTGACGCTCTTGACCGCAGGCCCCACGGTGGCGCCAACTGTCGTGGGTTTGTCACGTCAGGTGTCATAGATGACTTCGTAGGTGTGGGATTATGCGAGTCAAGCATCTCCGAGCTTGGGATCGCAGGAACAAAGATCAACACAGATTTACCCAGGTTCGGCCCCCTCAATGTGAGGTAAAAGACCTACTTCCTGCCTACCCTAGATTGGTATTGATATGATAATCGAGGTGTTACAATGGAGGCGATCCGATCTGGTACTCGCCGTATGAGCTAGGGTTTGGGCTTGATAGCTTGACCCGCTCTAAGTCCTGCGAGTCCTCTTTATATACACAGAGGCTCGCTAGGTTACAAAAGGAAACTTCCCCATAAGGAATACATCCACAGAGGCCTACTCGGAGACTACTTGGTCTTCACGTCCTCCGGGATATGTCTTCTAGATCTTTCCCCTTATGGCGGTTCAATATTGGGCTTGTTCCCAAGTGGGCCTTCGTCCGTGCGAGTAAGTTAAGTCGCACTGGGCCGCGGGTTAATCCAGAAAGTATTCCCCCGACAGCGATGGAGAACCCTCTGCCTAGGCCACTCCTGCAACAAGATGCGCTTGGCGCAATTATCTTTGTTTTAAGACTTGTTTTAATTCACGCTGGCTTGTAAGATACTTTGATCGTATGCAAACATGTGTGTGTGCCCCTCGAAGGGTCCTTTATCCCTGTTCCATGTCTTTCTTCGCTCTACGTCGTCAGGACCCATCTCTTTGCGCTATGACACCGCCGCTACGGTATGCCGGAGCGTGACTCGGCAAGGCCGGGGGGTGTTTAAGGCTTGGAGAGGTAAGGGCTCTCGAGTCGCGGTGCTCGAGGGCCCCTTTGACGCACAAGCAGTCCATGGAGTGTGAGAGAGAAAAAACCGCTCGAGGGACGACAGGTGCTGTGAGAGGGAGAAAAACTCTGAGGGGAGCGAGCGCTAGACTTAGCTTGGCGAGACTTTGGCCTCGTAGAGGGCGTTGGCTTCCCTGATGGTGCGCTCCCTCTAGGGGTCGGAGCGTGACTTCTCGACCTTGGGGAGGACTCTTGTTCCCTGTATTGGTTAGAGAGGCAAACCCAAAGCAGCACATGGTAGTAAACACCATGCGCGCTTATAGGCTTCCTCATGAGTATCTCGCGAGGAGAGTAAGTACCAAGGTCCTTTGGTGAGGTGGCGTTTTGGGAGCAAGCCCATGGGCCAGAGCTCTTTGGGAGGTAACAGGCGTGAGAGCGTGCTCACGTGTTAGAGCTCGGATCCTTTGGATTTTGCGGTGCTGTTGGGGTGCTCTTGAGGCACAGTCACCGTACTCAGCCCCCGCTCGCGAGGTGCGCATGGGGAAGAATATGAGCGCGAAATGAACTAAGATGATGAAAAGTAAAACTCACCACCAAAATATTACATAGCGGCGCCTCAGCGCAATGTTTCATTGAGAAACGAATTGGTTCATTACACTTGGTGTACCAAGATAAAGTTTTCCATGTCGAGGCATGGGGACCACATTCAGTGGCTGAGACTCTTCACGGCCTGCGGCGGCACGTAATCAGGAGAGCTCAGAGGGGCTGGCCCTCGGGAGGAGAAGCTTTTGTGAAGCTTGGAGGTGAAGTTGTGTGCTTCCCTCTAGAGACAAAAAATGTCTGGCGTGACTATGATCACGGGTAGAACTTGCGTAGATGCGCGATGTTCCATGGATTCTTGACCGGATGCCGTCCTCCGTTTCGAGGCGTACCGCGCCAGGCCTGGCGATGTGTGAGACCCTGTAGGGGCCTTCCCACATTGGCGAGAGCTTGTGGAGACCTTCCCTGGAGAGGATTCTCCTGAGGACGAGGTCGCCTGTCTCGAGAGTGCGCGGACGTATGTGGCGGCTGTGGTAGCGTCGCAGGTCTTGCTGGTACTTGGCTGCCCTGAGGGCGGCACGGCGGCGCAACCCGTCAAGGAGCAGCAGGTCGTCGCTGTGGAGGTCTGCTTGATCGTCCTCGTTGAAGGCAAGGACCCGTGCGGATCCATGCTTGATCTCTGTGGGGAGGACTGCTTCAGCTCCATACACGAGCAAATGGCGTCTCACCAGTGGGCTTCGTGGGGTTCGTGCGGATGGACCAGAGCACGGACGGGAGTTCGTCTATCCAGCCCTTGCCGTAGCCCTTCAGGCGATTGAAGCTTCTTGTCTTGAGGCCCTTGAGGACCTCAGCATTTGCTCGCTCGGCTTGGCCGTTGCTCTGTGGGTGAGCCACCGAGGCGAAGCAGAGCTTGGTGCCGAGGCTCTCGCAGTAGGCCCTGAAGATGCCGCTGGTGAATTGTGAGCCATTGTCGGTGATGATGCGATTAGGCACACCAAAGCGGCAGACCAGGCCTCTGATGAATTTACTGCTGCCCTGGCCGGTATGCTGCGCACTGCTTCAACCTCTGCCCACTTGGTGAACTTGTCGACTGCCACGAAGAGGAAGCGGTAGCCCCCTTGCGATCTCGGGAAGGGTCCCAAGATGTCTAGCCCCCAGACCGCGAAAGGCCACGAGAGCGGGATGGTTTGGAGTCCCAGTGCAGGCTGATGGACTTGCTTGGCGTGGAACTGGCACGCATCGCAAGACTGGACGATGGTGGTGGCATCTTGAAGCACTTGGGGCCAGTAGAAACCGCTCCTGAAGACCTTGCCTGCCAGGGTGCGTGCAGAGGAATGGTGGCCACACTCTCCACTGTGAATGTCTCTGATCAGCATGCGGCCTTCCTCGGGGGGGACGCACTTGAGTGCAATTCCATTTGGGCGCTTGCGGTACAGGTCTCCCTCGAGGATGTAGTATGACTTGGCTTGTCGAGCCACTCGTTCGCCTCCGCGTCTTCTTCAGGAGGACTCCCTTCAGCAGGTAGTCTTTGAGTTCGTCAACCCAGCCTGTCTCTTGATGCACCATAGCCAGCAGCAGACGCTCCCCTGAGGATGGACCGCAGTTGGGTGCCCCACCTAGGAGGTGGTGGGAGTACTTCGTCTGTGCTTGTGGCTGCTGCTTCTTGTGGCTGCTTTATGGACGCCTTGGAGAGTCTCTCTTCAAAGACGCCGGCCGGCTGGGCCTGCCTTCGTGATGCTCGCTTGGCGATGTCATCTGCCTCTGGTTCTCCTTTCGCGGGATGTGCATGAGCTCCATGCCCTGAAGTGCTTCTCGAGCTTGCGGACCTCTTCAAGGTAGGCGGCCATGTGGTCGTCTTTAGGCGTGTAGCTCTTGTTGGAGAAGTTAACCAGGAGCTGGGAATCACCCTTTATGAGTAAGTGCTTGACGCCAAGGGCGATTGCGGCTCTGAGCCCGGCGAGGAGGCCCTCGTACTCGGCGATGTTGTTGGAGATCTTGTCTATTGTGAAGCACAGCTGGATGGCGTAGTAGAGCTTGTCACCTTTTGGTGAGGTTAAGACAACGCCAGCCCCACCATTGCGGCAGGCGAAAGCTCCATCGAAGTGCATGGTCCAGTGGCTTGGCATTGTATCTCCGATGACGCGGTTTCTTCTTCGCGAGGCTCTTCAGGAGTTGGGTCTGTCCACTCGGCGACGAAATCCGCCAGCGCTCTCCCTTTTATGACTCTTGTGGTGTCGAAGCGCAAGTTGAATGGTTGCAGCTCAATGTTCCATCCTGCGACGCGGTCAGTAGCGTTGGGGTTGCGCAGGATCTGCTCCAGGGGGAAGGACGTGACCACCGTGATGGGGTGGCCCTGGAAGTAGTGGCGCAGCTTCCTGGAGGCGATGAGTAGCGCGAGGAGGAGCTTCTGCTGCACTGGGTACCGCTCGCGAGCATCTCGCAGTACAGTACTGACGAAGTAGACTGGATGCTCGACGAGGGTCGTTGATGGTGCGGCAGCGTCGGCTCCCTCGAGAGGCTCCTCAGGACCTTTGGCGAGGTTTGCCTGTGGAGGAGCCTCGGCAGGGTGCTCGTGGTGGACTCGACTTGAGGCTGTGGGTCTGGCACTGGGTCTGGAGAGACTGTTCCCTCGTCGGGAGGTTCTGGACTTGGTGTGGCAGTGCTTTTCTTGGGGAGAACTGGCTCTTCTCTTTCCACCACCAGGACGGCGCTTGCAGTTTGTGGAGTGGCTGCTAGGTACAGCTTCAGATGCTCGCCTGCCCTGGGGGCTACCATGACTGGTGAGCTAGCCAAGTATTTCTTCAAGTCCTCAAATGCTTTGTCGCCTCTGGAGTCCACTTGAAGGTGCCGGATTTCTTCATGATCTTGAAAAATGGCAAGGCTCTCTCGCCGAACTTGGAGATGAAGCGGCCTAAGCTGGCCATGCATCCTGCTAGGCGCTGCATGTCCTTGAGGCGGCGAGGTGGCTGCATGTCTTCTATAGCCTTGATCTTGTCAGGGTTTGCTTCTATGCCGCGGTGGGACACGAGGAACCCGAGGAGCTTGCCTGAAGGCACCCCGAAGACGCACTTGGCGGGGTTTAACTTGATGTTCACCTTGCGCAGGCTGGCGAAGGTTTCCTCGAGATCCTTCAAGAGAGTGTCTCCCTCGCGAGACTTGACCACGATGTCGTCGACATAAGCTTCTGCATTTCTTCCCATCTGAGCCCCCAAGGCGATCCTCATGAGCCTCTGGAAGGTGGCGCCGGCATTCTTCAGGCCAAAGGGCATGCAAGTGTAGCAATACACACCACAAGGGGTGAGAAATGCTGTTTTCTCCTCGTCTTCCTTGGCCATTTTGATCTGGTGGTAGCCTGAGAAGGCATCCAGGAAACAGAGGAGATCACAGCCGGCGGTGGAGTCCACAATCTGGTCTATCCTTGGCATGGGGTATGGATCCTTGGGGCAGGCCTTGTTTACGTCTGTGTAGTCGATGCAGAGCCGGCCTCCTCCATTGGGTTTTGGGACAACCACACCGTTGGAGAGCCAAGTGGGGTGGGCAACTTCTCGAATGATGTCTGCTGCTTTCAGCTTCTCTACTTCTTTGATGATGAACGCTTGCTTCTCGGGGGCTTGTTTCCGCGCTTTCTGCTTTACAGGGCGTGCGTTGGACACACGGCTAAGTGGTGCTCGATCACCTCCCTTGGTACACCGGACATTTCTGACGGAGTCCATGCGAACATGTCAGAATTTGCCCGAAGGAAGGCGACGAGCGCGCTTTCCTATTTGGGAGGCAAGCCAGCGCCTATGGTGACGCTAGCCCCCGAGCCCTCAGCCCCCGAGCCGCTGGTGCTCAGCGACACCTTCTTTGTAGATGCTTGCTCTTGAGTGAACAGCTGTTTCTTCTTCTTGGGCCTCTCGAGAGGCTCCATGTCCTCGTCAGCGGGGAATGCCATGGCAGCGGCCTTGTAGGCGATCTCGACAGCGCGCGTGGCGTCCTGTACGTGACCACGTATGGTGATGGTGCCACCGCTGCCAGGGATCTTGACCATGTTGTAGGCGTGGTGCGTGACGGCCATGAACTTCGCGAGGGCGGGGTAGCCGAGGATGGCGTTGTAGGGCAGGCCAATGTGCGCGACGTCGAAGTCAATTAGCTCGGTGCGGTAGTTCTCCTGCGTGCCAAAGTGACCGCGAGCCTCACTTGCCCCAGAGGCGAGATTGAGCCGCTGGTGACCCCGGTGAAGGGCCTGGAGGGCATGAGCCACTCGTAGGGCACTTGAAGCGTCTCGAAGGTCTCGACAGAGATGACGTTCAGGCCTGCACCCCCATCAATGAGCGTCTTGCCGACGGCGATGTTGTTGATGGTGGGGGTGCACACCAACGGGAGGGTGCCCACAGTCTTGGTAGACTTGGGGTGATCTTTGGCGTCGAAGGCGATGGTGTACTGGGACCACTTGAGGGGCGGGACGTCTCGACCCCGGGAAGCGCTGCGTTGAGCTCGCGAGCGAACTGCTTGAACTGGTTGTTCGACTTGGGCGCCTGGGATCCGCCGAGGATGCATGCCATGGCACCCTTGGGGGCCTGGTAGCCTCCAGGCTCTTCGTCGGGAGATTGTTGTTTTTCTCGGCGGCATTCGCCTGAGTTCCCTGGGCCTCTGGAAGTTGCCCTTGCGTCCACCTTTGCGGTAACCACGGCCTCTGCCGCGGCCACCGCTGCCTTCTTCTTGCTCACGCTTCTTGCTCAGCTGCTTGAGGTCATAGCAGTTCTCCGTCGCATGGCCGCGCCTGTTGTGGTAGATGCAGAACGGGCGGTTGTCCACCTTTTTCTCGCCAGCCTCTGGAGAGTCCTCGCGAACATGCTTGGCGTCGGGTTCAGCTGCCAGGACTGCGGTAGGCTTGCGCTTTATCTCGTCACGCCTCTTCTGGGTCTTGGATCCCTCGACAGGGTCGTCTGTCGAGCCCACCTTGACGAAGAGGAGCCCTTCTTCTGCCTTGGCGCACTTGTCTGCGATGTCGAAGAGCTTCACCACGGAGGGAGGGTATCATGGATGCCGAGCTTCTCGAGCATCCTGTGGTTGGTGACGCCCTCTCTGAAGGCCGCAATGACGTGCGAGTCCGGGATGTTCGGGATCTTGTTGCGGACTTGGCTGAAGCGCTGGATGTACCTGCGGAGGGTCTCGCCAGGCTTCTGGCGCACAGCTCGCAGGTCGTTGTAGGTGAGGGCGCGCTCGTACGTGCCCTTGAAGTTCGCAACGAACTGCTGGCAGAGCTCCTCCCACGAGTCAATGGATCCTCGGGAAGGTTCAGGAGCCACGACAAGGCGGAATCCTTGAGAGCGTGGGAGAACCAGTTGGCCATGACCTTGTCGTCTCCCCCCGCAGCTTGGATGGAGGTGGTGTAGAGCTGCAAGAACTCGATGGGGTTGTTCGTGCCGTCGTAGCCCTTGGGTAGGTCAGGCCTGAACTTCTGTGGCCAGACGACGCGACGCAGGTTGCGGGTGAAGGCCGCGCACCTGTGGCGTACGAGGCGATGCCACCCTGAAGAGCACGGCGGTTCTGTCGCCCTGCTTGGCCGATTTCCTCGACGATGCGCTTCTGGAGGTCCTTCTGGCGCTCCATTTCCACCCGCGCGTCTGGGGGTGTCCGCTGCACGATTTGGCAATCGCGCGGCGAAGACGCGTGGGATGCGGCCTTGTGCGCCGCAGCGGAGGGGGGACCGGCGGAGGCGGCGGCGGGGAGGTGCGCCATGCGCGGTGGTTCCAGCGCGTCCGGAGTTGTGGTGCACCAGAGAGCGCGACGCCGAGGAGCAGCGCGCGGTGCCGCCGCAATGTCGACGAGGTGCTGAGGCGGCCGAGCCAGTTGTCGTGCGCCTCAGCTGTGGGCGGTAGCGGAAGAGTTCCGCGGCCATGAGCAGCGCGGTGTTTGGGCTGGGCGCTGGACGCCCAAGAGTGGAGGCGTGGCGCTGGGACGGATGCGAGGACTCAGCGTCCTCGCCGTGCCCGTGGTCGACGTCGTCGTCGAAGCGGTCGTCGTGGTGGCCGTCGTCGTCCTCGGGGTGCTCCACCGCGGTTCAGCGGTGTTGCGCCCCGTGGCACGGCTGGCGCGGGGACGGCGCGAGGGTTGGTGGTGTTGGCAGCGGGCTCGGTGGTGCCCTGCCTGACGCCCGCCGGGTGGCGCGAGCTGCGCGAGTGTCCGCCATGGTGCAGAGGTCGATGAAGGTTGAAGACGCGCCTCAGCCCCCTACCTGGCGCGCAATTGTCGGAGAATGACTCCACGAGAACAGGGATAGTCAAGCTCACGAAGAGAGTTCGTGTAAGGGG